>JAPPVO010000029.1:30879737-31135638 GCA_030407325.1 Camellia japonica | reverse complement strand
ATAGGAGGGATAAGAGGTAGACCTTCGCGCCTTGCACCCCCCTGTGGTGTTTGTCCGTCAATGGCGGATTGTGGCAAATCTTCGTTGTGCACCATTGATTCTAAAGAAGAAAAGCTTGATCAAGAGGTTTTGTTCTTGTCTGAATTCCCACAGACGGCGCCAATTGTACGGGAAAGAAATAAACCTTCTCGTATAATCCTGTTGATCAAGTCTGCGCTCCTCCGTACGTCGTCGCTTTATCACCTGAAAACACAACGTGAGCTAGCTGGCGGGTGTGTGCCGGAAACCTCTCCGATGCCTGTAAGTCAGCAAACTAGACAAATAGACAAAAGCTCTGTGTATTCAAATCAAAGTTGTGTTACCTCTCCATAGGTGATGTTTGTGAGCTTTTATAGGTTTCGTGTGGCACAATCCTAGTAGGACTTTTACTCCTCCATGCAGAGTCCTCCTAGGATTCATACTCCTGAAAGATAATGCTTATCCTTCAACACCCCCTCACTGCTTAAACCAAGTGAGATGGTTTTACCATGGCCGGACTCCAATACGACCGAAGTAAGCATGGCCACGCCGAGCCACAGAGTAACCGAACTATCGTTAGTTCGGTTCTTCCTTCAATGCCCTTACCTTAGTTCCTCCTGCGTAAACCGTGGTAAGTCTAAACCGAGCTAACTTCTAGCAAGGCTTTAGACCGAACTAACCATACTGCGCCGTAACCGGTATAAGTTCTAGTATGGTGACCAAGCTAAACTCTTTGGGATCAGAGTAACTTTATGTCTCTTTTAGACCGAACTAATCTCAAGTCTCTTTCGGACCGGACTAACTTTGAAGCTTTTTTCACTCGGCCCTTCGTACTGTGGCCCATGACGGCCCATTGCCCATCTCGGCCCAATTTCCATATAAATTACCCTCTCATCTATCTACATATATACATACACTTATATATATATATATAATTACACAGGTCGTAAATAGGTCATTTTCGAATTGCGGGTTGTGTTCATGTTAACGGGTGACACACTAAATAAACGGATTAGGCATGTTATTTTTGAGTTTTGCGGGTTCAATCCGAACATGACTTGTTTATTATACGGGTTCACAGGTCGTGTCATATACGTGTTCGTGTTGAAAAATGTTCAACCTTAACCCATTAATTTCATGTACGGTTCGAGTTGTGTTGGAAATTCCGATCCCTTCTACTACTACTCCTACCTATCATGAATGCCTTCATTCACTTGTTTAGCCCTCTTGGTTGTGCTCACGGTGGTGTCATCTGGTTAGTCTTTTTATTTGTCTCTCAAACATAATCGGATACAAAATATATATAGATAAAATGAACAATTTTTTTTTTTTTGCTTTTATCATCAAATTTCATAAAATTTTATCTATTTATATGTATCCTATGTTCTTTTCCTTGTAATATTTGAAACAATGGAAGGAAATCAGAGGCCATTAATAGACTCAATCCTCTCTCATCAATTAGTGAAATCTAAATAGTTGAATTTTTTTTTTGAGGGGCCTATAGGGTTCACTACGGATCCCGTTTCGATAATTTGAACCGCTAATTTTGTAGGACTCGCAATGTATATTATCTATGAAAAAAATTGGTTCGGTCCGATAATCATAACCTTTTTATTTCATTGCATTTGTATTCGAAAAAAAGGACGACAAATATACTTTTGAAGTAGACAATCTATTTTTTTTAGAGAAAAATGTGATAAAATGAAAATGTTACGATTATTGAATCGTCTTACATTTTTCATGGATATTATACATTACAGGCCCTACAAAATAAACGGTTTGAATTATCGAAACGAAACTTGTGTTGGGTCCTACAGACCCCTCAAATTTTATTATATTGAGATCCCAGCATAAGAGAAGCCTAACGCAATCCAATCCTAATTTTTTTCAATAAAATATAATCTTTAAGCTATCCGTATAAGAATTTGATTCAAATTGTTCAATCAAAATAATCTTTGTTTATTTGGTATTTTTATTTTTTACTTTTCGTCTTTAGCGATTTTTATTTTCTTAAAATTTCAAAAGGTTTTAGGTTTATAGATTCAGTTCAACGAGACGAATCGGAAAATTAAATTTTAAAAATTTTTTTTTAGAAAAGACCAAAAAAAAAGAGAGTAAAAAATAGTGGAGTTTTTATGGCTTATTTGGCTTTTCAATTTTATTTTTAAATTTTTTATTTTTTTTTCTTTTTAGATTCGTCTAATGCACTGAAAAAGTAAGAGAATTTGACATAATTTTAAAAAAAAGTTACAAAAAAATATAATAAACAAAATCGAAAAAAGTGGTGGCTTTTAGCCAATAAGCAAAGTTCTCAAACTTAGGTTTAAGCCTTATAACAAAATAAATTATGAGACTTTAATTTTATCAATTTAAACTCTAAATTTTTAATTTATTTTCAATTTAAATAATTTGTCTATTTTCGTTAAGTAAAATCAATTAGAATAAATGGGTATTTTAGTTATTAAACTCAATCAAAAGGGTATTTTAGATATTTTATGTATACCTATATTGAGTTTAATGATTAAAATACTATCTTTTTTTTATCGATTTACTTGAGAAAAATAGAAAAATGATTGAAACTGAAAACAAATTAAAAGATTAATGTTTAAATTAAAAATAAAAAATTTATTTTGTTGTAAAGCTCAAACATTAAGATTTTTTATTTATTTATTTTTTGTAATTGTCCCTAAAATATATTTACCATGTGTTAATACGTCAATTTCTATCTAATTTTGAGCATAAGTAAATTTTTTTAAAAAAAATTGAAATATCAAAATCAAAATAAGAAAAAATAACTTCTTCTGAGAGCCAAGTGACAAAATGACTAGACAAAAAACAACAAAGTCAAAGTGCAATCTATCTTATTTTTACATTTTTTTTTTTTTGTGTAGGGGGGGGGGGGGGGGGGGGGGGCGTCAACTCTCTGTCAATGGCTGTGAATTTGGGTGCGTTCCAAGCCTTAATCATATTTCTTTTTTTAAGACTTAATTTTATTTTTTATTTTTTTTATTTCATAAGACCAATAACGGTGAAATTTCGATCACATTTAATTTTTAAGTTGAGTTTGGGATAAAATTTTTAACTTAGTAAATTTTGTCTAGCAATTTATAGAATTTTAATTTTATATTATTTAATTATAAAATAAATTGGGTTTGTTTGGGATGTGTTCACTACAAAAAATATAGCTTTTAGTGGCGTTTGTAAAACGCCGCTAATTACCTGAAAAACGCCGCTAAAACCTTTGGTAACGTTTTTATTATACGCCGCAGATACGGCCGTCGTTATATGTTTGTGACGTTTAAAAAACGCCGTTGTAGACCTTATTGCGACGTTTTAGAAAACGTCATGCTACAATCACCGGCGGTGATTCCTTCCGGCGAGATGACGTCATACAGACCCTATAGCGGCGTTTTTTTACAAAAACGCCACTAAAAGCACTTTTTTTTCCTTTTTTTTGAGGGGGGGGGGGGGGAGAGGGGGAATGCAACCTAATGAAATTTTAACCATTTGGCAATAATAATTTATTTGCTACTAGCTAGAATTCCCAAACCCTGTTTCAAAAAATATTATATTCATATACTCCATCATCATCTCAAAATTTAAAATACTAAGAAAAGAATAAATGTAACCAAAAAAAAAAAAAAAATGAAATTAGTAGCAAATAAAATATTATTATCATGTTATTATCATGAACACTCAAGACAAAGTAACCCTTGAGTGTAAAAGCCAATACAACACATGTTATTATCATGGACCCATATAATTTTAAGACAATACACCGAAAACCAACAGTGATAAAAAATAAAAAAAAAGGTTAGTCAAGCAAATATCTCCATTTAATGCTCTCCAGACACGTAGTTGTTCCTTGAGAAATATGGACATTGGATCAGGTAGCTACAACAACTCAGAAATAAATAAATAAAAATAGATTAATCTAGTTGTTAAAATTTGGCTCTGGCCTGAAATTTGTACAGTTGTTTTGCCGGTTTTGGATATATGCTCATGTTCTTCACCCTCAAATGAAAACCTAGGAGTCAAATTAAAGAAAAGAAAATCCATCAGAAAAAGCATAACAAATGCAAAGAAAACTCGCTAACACCACAAAACAATTATTTATCTTCTTCCAGAAAACCAGTAAAAGGATCCCCCAAAAAATTGTCATTACCAAAAAATTATAGGGTTAATCACACCAATACCTCCTCAACTATTAAAGAATACCATCAGTTTACCTCCTTTATACCATGTCAACATTGACATGTAGTATCACCAACCAATAATAAAACTACATATGGGATGGTGAACCCCACTATTCAAATGTAACAACCCATTCCAACATAATTTTGTAACTACTGCATAGCGGGACTGATCATACTTACATGGTAATTTATAAAGTCGGTGATGGCATGCTATCACCATTGTAGTGAATTTTTTTCTTCCAAGAGAGGAATTTACACAGTTTTATAGTTGAGGGGTTAGACTGTACCGGTTCATAGATGGGGGGAGTAAACCGATATTCGTTCAGTTGAGGGAGTCTTAGTGTAGCTAACCCTATTTTATAACTCGAAACAAATTAAGGTCAAATCATCATAAGATGGATCAGCCAAAGAAATCTCCACAACTTAAGTGAAAATTTCTTGAATTGATGCAAATTGGTAGACATACACAAAAGTCACCCGGACTTGACTGAAAAGCAAAAGCAACATTACCTGAATGTGTGAAAAAGCCTGAACAAGTTCACTCAATCCAACATTGAATCAACACAGTAACTAACTGTATATTGTTCCTAAGAGACAATGGTAGCCTGGTATTCCAGAACCAAATGAGAAAGCCACACTTTCAAGGAAAAAGAATCAGAGAAATAGTTCTTAAAAGGGGTCCAACATACCATGCAACCACCAACTGCTATTGGAACATCTTAGAATATGCTTTTCTCTCCAGATCTCGTCTATCCGAAATCTGTCCCAATTCCAACAATTCAAACCCCAGTAGCTGATAAGCATTTAATGCCATAAAAAATGTTTCAGATTTTATGCAATCATACTAACCTTCTTCTTTGCAGCAGCCAGCTCCTTTTTTATTCCAGCTCAAAGATGCCAGAAACCAAGTTAGTTATCACGTTTCAAACCTCAATTCTATGAAAATTACAAACTCCAGACTATTAAGGCCTCGTTTGGCAAGTGACTTTTTTAGCCAAAAAGCCAAAAAGTTACTAAAAAAGCCAAAAAGCCAACAACCTATATCAAAAAGTCAAAGATTTAGTTTTCTCTCTACTTTTTGCACATCTTTTCGTAAAAAGCCAAAAAATCATCCCCAATATACGTTTTGTTTTACATCATATTTTAGCCAAAAAGCCTAAAATTTACTAAAAAAGACTGTTCCCAAACGAGGCCTAAGTATCTAGTTTAGTACTTGAAAACTGTCATTCAAATTTCAAAATGACTTTCAGTAAGACCTCAGCCACTCTCCAAAATAGATTAATGTTATGGTAGAATACAAAAAACCATAAAAAATAAAACTTGTAGCCCACAGAGAAGGTAATTATTGCCAAGTTAATTTTTTTTTCTTTTGTTATTTAGGATTTCATCAGAGTGAAATTTATAATGTGCTGAAAGTTTTGACAATGCATTATATTTATAAAAAGTTCCAGGTTAGAAACTGTCACAAACCATCATTTGGCTCCAATTCTAATGCCTTCTTGAAACTTTCGACAGCAGAATCTATATCATTAAGTGCCATGTATGCCTGACAGTTCAATACAATGACAATCATAAGGACTACAAATTAGTCAATAGGAATATGCAATCCACAGTGCATACAAAGCCAATTGGGAGTTGGCCAGGCAAGACAACTCTTAATACTACCTAATACTCACATAATTTAGTAAACACATGAAGTTTGTGACAAATGCAACTAAAAATTTAGTAAACATTAATAGATTCATGATTAACATTTAGCACACTTGGGGTGCGAGTGGATGTCCTCTGAAAATGAACAGTTATAGCCTATATTCAATTATACATAGAGCTTGAAGGCACATATTATAGCTCAAGTGCGGCTACCAAAGAAAATTGCAGTCAACATAACATCTAATGTTATGCAATAATAATTTTATAAATTTCGATTAAGAAACTAGTTGTAATGATGTAACCATTCAAAGCAATGTTTTGAAAACCAGAATACATCAACAAAGCAACCACATAAATGGGGCAAATTTCATCCAGAAAACCCCTCTTCTCTTAGCAGTTAATAACATCATCATCATCATCATCATTAGTTTATGATGCAAATAGCAAAATATTCATGGATTCCTCTCTAATTGGTCTCAAGTATCAAATTTTTATCCGGAAATCAAATTTTAGTTGATGAAAAAATATGTGATTTTGAAGTTGCATAAATGTGCTTGACATATCTTTACTTACCTTTTGGATGAGTTTGACCTGGCCAAACTCGATTGAGCTCTTCAATAGCGGTGTATAAACTGAAGCAGAGATCGAATGAGCTTGAAATTGGTCTACTTGAAGCAGAGATTGATAAGGCTGAGCTGTTGATGAAGGACACAGCACCACGCTTCAAGCCCCTGAACTAGTGTTCTGTGATACCGAGGCTGTTGGATGCAACTCTCGATCGGCAGCAATATCTCTCTATCACCACTCCATTCTTTCCATTTGCTGGTGATCAAGAACTCCATCCCAATGCGTGGACCACAAAGAGGAAGAGAACGAAAATTAGAAGAAAGAAGCAAAACACAAAAGGCAAAAGCAAAAAATGCTAGATTTCAACCAAATCGAGTGAAGAAGAAATTGAATTTACAAACATCAACGTAAATACATTCCAGATCGTTACTTTTTAGCCATGAAACTACACAGATCTTCGGTGAATTCAACAAATCCCTTACCTTGAGCCATGCCGCACCCAAACACGAAGAAGAACGAGCCCTAGATCGATTTAAATTACAGAGATTCGAACAATGACTAAGATAAACGCTCAAATCGAATACAGAACCAGCTTTTCAAGATCAAAATGACGAAGAATCGATCCAAATCGAACCACCAAGTGTCGATCCCACTCTCTCTGTCTCTCTCTGAAGGTGCCTCTCTCTCTCTCTCTCTCTCTCTCGGACTCCCACGACTCTTAAAAGCAAAAAAGAAATTTAAAAGAAAAATAAATACTTTTATCTAAACTAAACTACACCGTTTTAACCATAACCCAACGTTTTAAAAACGTTGTCCTACCATTTACCGATGACCGGCGTGTAGAAAACAAAATCGTGTGCTAGATTTTCCATATTTTACAACGTCTTCAGAAACGCTACTAAATAAACGTTGTTGTATCCCCTTTTTCTTGTAGTGGTTGCCTACATATTTTGTACAAGTCAATTACAATTCGACGCGTGGCAGAATAAGGGTAATACAGGAAGGCTAGTCAAGTCTTCGATCTTGATCGTACACGTGGCAGTTAGTATTGGTTATTACGAGATCTGAGTAGCAGTGGATCAACAAAGAGAGGTAAGGTGATGTGGCTTCAACGGTTACTCACATTTAAATTCAAATTTAGGAGGGAAGTCTAACTGCAAGTGATGGCACAGTGGGCTAATTACAAGGCAACATGATCAGCGATCATGGAGGAGCAGTTCGACGGTTGGAAACGCAGTTCGATGGTCATCCTTGAGAAGTATAAATAGCAGAGAAGGTCCCAGAAAAAATCCCCAGACTCAGATCTAAAAAACCAGTCTTATTATACTTATTTTCCTTTCCAGTTTTACATTTCCAGTCTTACATTTCCTGTACTTTAAATTCCTGCACTGTATTTCGTTCATAGGAGTAGTTTCAAGTAGATTGTTGCTGTAAACCTCTACGAGGCTGAGTTTGGATCATTGTAAGTTTTTCATTTTAATGAAATACTTCAACTGTTCTTCATTTAATTGTTATTTTACTTAATTCTCCTAAATCAAGCCACCAGTAAAAGTCCTTTTCATTGAGGCTGAAAGAACTAAAACACAATCGTCTGATAATTGGTTGGCAATTAATTTTCTGTAAGGACTGATTGATCCTTACTGGCACGCTCGCAATTACAATAATAACCTTCGAAAGCCAAAAAGCCAACATATATTTTTGGCACGCCCAGTGGGACCAATTGAAATGGCTAGATGTAGGAGACAAGGAGAAAATGAACGCTTGGAAGAAGGCGTGGAAGGAGTGGTAGAGATACCTAATCCGGAGGATAATGTGATAACACATCCTGTGGAAACTCCCATTTATCAGAACCTATGGTCGAACAGACCAGCACTTCAGAACAAATACCACATGTTTTAATATTGGACGAGACCAAAGAATTGGACCATCCACTGTTCCATCTACTCAGCCAATAAATCCATGGGGTGGCCTAGTAGATGCTATGGGACAGCAATTAATGAACACAATGGAAATGTGGGCAACACCTTTTTGGATCGAATGAATGACCACTAACTAACAAACGTAAGACACATGGAGGAAGTTTCGAATGTACTCAGCAAAGATTGGCTAGAGATAAAACACTTATGCAAGTTAATGGACATTTAATGGTCAAACTAGTAATCAGAACTATGAAAGACCATCACCTCAGTCTTGGTACGAACTATTTCGAGGCTATAGCAGGTCAAAATGCCTCAGTACTTAACAGTGAAGCCATGCAATTTGGTGGATCTGGCCCAGTACAAGAAAATGGCATAAGAATGTTCCAAATTCCATGTTCGAAGCCATACCTGGCACAAGGGGGTTCACTAATCCCTTATTCGAATTTATACCTGGGGGGTTGGAAGGTTTTCCTACAAATGGAAGAGACACAACACCAGTTCTAGCACCTTTCGCAGGTCCTTTCGCAGGATAGACTCAAAGGGGTTACCCACATCCCCAACAGCAACCTGCACCACAGGGACAACCAGTCCCAAATATACTACCTTATGGACCAAGAGGACCACAGGCACAAGTTTGCCCACCAAATCCTGTGTTTGCTCCTCCAGTAGTGGTTCAGCAGGCACAAACTATGGTCTCTAGGGACCAAATTGCTGACATTGTTAGAGAAATGTGTGGACCAATGGCTTGGGGGGTCCAGACTCCAGTGTACAGGAAACCATACCCAGAATGGGTAGACAGGGTACATGAATACCCAAGAGGTTTCAGGGTACCATATTTTGCCCTCTTTTATGGGAATGGAAACCAATCAACAGTAGAGCATATTGCTAGGTTTGCTGCTCAATGCGGCGAATTTACCAATAATGACTATATGAAGTTAAGGTTATTCCTAAATTCCCTAACTAGGAGAGCATTTGTATGGTATATTAACCTTACACCTGTCTCTATCCAGACTTGGCAACAGATGGAAGAGGCATTTCATGCCCAATTCTTCCAATCAGAGCCAGAGGTTTCCATGGCAGATTTGGCAAGATTGAGTCAAAGGCCTGATGAGAAGGCTACTCAGTTTATTGCTAGACTTAAAAGGGCTCGAAATAAATGTAGAGTCATCTTACCAGAGCTAGAATTCGTGAGATTGGCTCAAAATGGTTTAGAGTTTAGGCTTCGAAAAAAGTTTGACTCAACTGAGTTCAGAGACTTAGTGGAACTCACTTATAAGGTGTCTAGGTACGAAGCATTACTAGAGGAGGAACAAGATCGAAATAATGCATCATACAAGACATATTATAGAGATTCTAATTATGAGATCGATGCAGAGAGATTGTGGGAAAAAACCTGTAATCTGTGAAGCATTAATTCATAAGGATACAACAATTGACCAACAGTTTAAAAAGAAAGACCTTCATAGGAAATACTCTTTCGATTTAACTAAGGCAGATGACATTTTTGATCATTTGCTTGCGGCCAACTTCCTTAAGTTACCAAAAGGAGTCAAAATTCCATCTCCTGATGAACTTAAAGGAAAAGTATATTGTAAATGGCATAATTCTTGGTCTCACTCGACTAAGAACTGTATTGTTTTTCGAGACAGGATCCAAGAACAAATTCGGAAAGGAAGTTTGAAATTCCCAGCCAAAGCAGAAAAGGCCATGGGGATTGACAGTAATCCATTTCCAGAAATTGGAGAGGTGGCAGCCAATGTCATAATGCCAGACTTTCGAAGCTTGTCCTTGAAAGAATTGGAAGAAGTCAATGTGCAGATGCATGTTGCCAACCAGACAACTATCAAGAAAGACACAGGAAATCTACCAGCTATTGGACAAGGTTTCTCACACCAGAGGGAAGACTCTGATGAAGAAGTACTGGATGACAACTCCTTAGAAGCAGCTGTAATGCAAAGGATATGTCCCAGGTGCAGACTGAGCTACAAATGGTTGAAAGGGCTTCCAATTGATGGGAAGCAATATTACAGGGATGTGCAGAGACGTCCCAAACCAACCAACGCTTACAATAAAAGGCCATATCCATCTGGTGTTAGGCAGCAGCCATTGATGGTTGAACCAACAGCTGATAGAATGCATTCCAAAGGCAAGAGGCCTTTATATGAGTCCAGGCCACCTAATTATTACAGAATGGAGAGCAGTCATTCTGAGAGGAGACTGGAGAGAGGTTCAGTTTATGGGATCAAAGCCAGAGATTGGCCCCCTAGACCAGCCTCACGCAGGACAGAAAGTGGACACCTTCATCAAAGGCCTGAGTTAGGCCTAAAGCATGAAGTCAGGGCCAAACAGTGGCCTTCACAGCCAGCTTCGAAGGTGACTTCGAAGGAAGAAAGAAACAGTTCAACAGCCGGGTCAGTAAGTTCGTGGGTACCTAGGGTCCCAGATTGGTTTGTGATGCAGAACAAACCTAGGGAAGTGTTGACCCAAAAAGATGTAATTGGAAACCAAGGCAGGATGGTCAAGCCTCCTTTGGTGGCTCCAAACAATTGGGTATTGCTTAAGCACCCGAAACAAAGGAACCAGATATGGTCCCCGTAATTTCTAGATCACAAAGGAGGAAAATTCAGCGTAGGTACACTCAGTACCAGCAAGACCTGAAAGAGAGTAGAGAGAGTTCTTCATTGGTACAGACAGAAGGAAAGAAGAATCCAAAGTCAGACCATACTCCAAAACCAACTCTACAAGGAAAAATGGGTTGCAGCAGAGAATAGTTGGCCAAAGTTCACTCTAAACTAAAAGCCAGAGAGAAGTCCAGTTTAGCAGGATTGGAGAAGGCGTTGATGGAGAGTGATAGCGAGGCAGAGAAGAAGTTGGCTTAGGCCAAAAGAAAGAAATGGTTGAGGAAGAAATGTTCGAAGCCTTCATGGCTGAACAAACATTTTTGGTTGAAAACCAGTCAGAAAAGACCATTTGAAAGAGCTTGTTAGTAAGGAAGTGCCAGAATGCAGTATGAGGATGCTTCTGAAGTAACTGAACAAGTGGCCAAGAGGAGAAACAGGCACAGCCAGCCATCCAATTTGGCTCAGTATCAGTGAATATGGTACACATACTACCGCATGAATTCCAAGCTGGAGATGAGAACCAAGAGGGGCAAGAAATGGACCCAATTCCAGTCTCTAGTGAAGACTCACAAGTGAGTATGGTGCAAGATGATTCCGGAATGGCTACCCCAATGGAAACTGAATATGAGAGTGAAGAAGAGGTGAGCATTAACCTCTCATATCCTTTTGAATATCCCTCGAACTCTATGACACAGCATGTCAAGCCTTTGTATATCAAGGCCTTTTTCGATGGGATACAATTGAACCGAGTCTTGATAGATAATGGGGCAGCGGTGAACTTACTACCGAAATCTTCCTTGAAGAAACTAGGGAAAAGGAACCCCAGGTTAATCCCAACCAGCACAACCATTGCTGGTTTCGCCGGAGACAAACAGATGGCTCAGGGAATTCTGCCTATCAACCTGAGTGTGGGAACCAGGGACTGCATGACAGCATTCTTCGTCATCGACAGCAATGCTAAGTACAATGCTTTACTTGGTAGAGATTGGATTCACACTAACAAGTGTGTGCCTTCCTCTTTGCATCAGAAAATAATGATGGCCTTGGGCAATGGGGAGACAGAGGAAATTGATGCAGATCCTCAACCCTTCATAGCCTGTGCAGACTTCGCAGAGGCCAAATTGTATATTGAGGGAGTGACACCACTCAGTATACTGAGGAAACCTGATGGCTCAGCCGAAGTGACGGCTGATGAGGAAGTGACACACCTGAAGCACTTAGTCCAGGAGAGTGCTGATGAAGAGGTTGTCGTTAAGGATGACAATGATGCTTGGTTGTAGGCAAAGAAATGAAGTCCAAGAAGCCAAGTCTTTAGCTCTAATTAAGTTCTCAATATTGGATGTAAAATCAATAGTCCAGAGAGTACAAGAGCAAGAAAAAGAAGCCATGATAATTAACAGGCCAGAGTTTTGGTCCTTGACAAATACTGTGCATTGGACATTGAAACAAAAGTCCAGGAGATACAGGAGGAAGAAGCCTTATGGACAGACTTTGTCTATGAGAAGGAGGGTAAAGATGTTGAATTAAAGAACCTGGGAGCAGAACAAAGTAAGAAGATTGCTTCGAAGGCAGAAGGGATCAGAGAAGAAGCTTCAGTAAGTTCTCAGACACAAGACCCCTTAGAAGAAGTAAATTTAGGGGAAGGTTCTATACAACAGCCCACCTATATAAGTGCTTGTTTGAATGCTCTGGACAGGGACCAGTTGTTGGTTGTTCTGAAGAAATATAAAGATTGTTTTGCATGGTCTTATAATGAACTACCAGGATTGGATAGGTCATTAGTGGAACATAGGCTCCCTATGAGGCCTAATTTCAAGCCATACAAGCAAAAGCCAAGAAGAATGAGTCCAGAAGTGATTCAGAAAGTTAAGGAAGAAATTCTTAGACTACTCAAGGCAGGCTTTATTAGGACAGCCAGGTATGTTGAATGGCTATCCAATATTGTGCCTGTAGTTAAGAAGAATGGTAAAATGAGGGTATGCATTGATTTCAGAAACTTAAATCTAGCAACTCCAAAAGATGATATCCTATGCCTATAGTAGACTTGTTGGTAGACAGTTCAGCAGGGCATCAAATTTTATCAATGATGGATGGGCACTCTGGTTATAACCAAATCTGCATTGCAGAGGAGGATGTTCACAAGACAGCATTCAGATGTCCTGGGAATATTGGACCTTCGAATGGGTTAAAATGCCATTTGGCCTGAAGAATGCTGGGGCTACATATCAGAGGGCTATGAACACTATCTTTCATGACCTCATTGGAGGGTATTTAGAGTGTTATATTGATGACATTGTAGTTAAATCCCAATCCATGGAGGAGCATCTGTTTCACTTAGAAGCAGCCTTTGAAAGAATGAGAAAGTTCAAGTTGAAACTCAATCCTCTTAAGTGTGCTTTTGGCGTATCATCTGGAAACTTCTTGGGCTATGTAGTACACAAGAGAGGAATACAGATTGACCAGAATAAAGCCAAAGCCATCATTGAAGCCAGACCTCCATCAAGTAAGAAAGAATTACAAAAGTTCCTTGGACAGGTTAATTTTCTTCGAAGATTCATTTCTAACACTGCAGGGAAAACTAAAGTATTTTCTTCCTTATTAAGGCTAAAAGATGAAGAGGAATTTGTGTGGACAGCAGAGCATCAAATTGCTTTCGAAGGTATCAAAGCCTACTTGGCCAACCCTCCAGTGCTGATGCCACCAAAGGGTGATAAGCCCTTGAAGTTGTACATAGCTGCAGCAGAAGATTCATTGGGAGCTTTCTTAGCCCAAGACAATGAAGAAGGCAAGGAGCAAGCTGTTTATTACCTTAGTAGGTTTTTAAATTCTTGTGAATGTAAATACTCAGCTGTAGAAAAGCTGTGCCTTGCATTGTATTTTGCTGCAATGAAATTAAGATACTATCTTTTGCCTACAACTGTCTTGGTAATTGCAACCACAGATTTGGTTAAGTATATGTTATCTAGACCTATGTTGAGGGGAAGAATTGGCAAATGGATATTAGCCTTATCAGAATTTCATTTAGAATATGTTCCCCAAAAGGCAGTAAAAGGACAAGTTTTAGCCAATTTTTTGGCAGACCATCCATCTCAAACAGAAAGCCAAGAGATAATGGAACTTGGTATGGCTAGTGTTGAGCCATGGCAAATGTGGTTCGATGGATCAAAAGCCAATGGCCTAACTGGAATTGGTATAGTGATTAAGTCACCACAAGGAATAGAAACCACACATGGTTTCAGAGTGGATGAAATTACTTGTTCTAATAATCAAGCTGAATATGAAGCCTTAATAGTGGGATTGGAAATTCTTATTGGACTACAAGTTCATGCAGTTGACATATTTGGAGATTCTCAATTGGTGGTTAACCAAGTGAAAGGGATTTTCAAATGTCAAAGTATAAGCATGTTGCCATACTATGTTGTTGCATTACATCTGCTTTCTCAATTTCAAATAGCAAATGTAACTCATGTCCCAAGATTCTTGAATAATAGAGCTAATGATGTGGCTCAGAAAGCTTCGAATTTCAAGAGAAGGGATAATGCTCAAAGGGACATAAGCCAAACAACATATCAGAAATTAATACCACCCTTAAATAAAAGGAATGTGGTCCTGGAAGTCAATCATAATGACTTACAGGAACAAGATTGGAGGCATCCAATAATGCAGTACTTGGCTGGCCCATCCTCGAAGGCCAGCAGAAAAATTAAATTGCAATCTATGCAATACATCATATATGGTAATGCTCTCTACAAAAGGGGGGAGATGGTTTATTGCTGGAATGTTTAGGCCCAAAAGAAGCATTGACAGCTATGGCTGAGGTTCATGAAGGCATCTGTGGTGCTCATCAGCCTGGTGTGAAGATGAGGTGGTTGCTTCGAAGGCATTCCTACTATTGGCCAACTATCCTTAAAGACTGCATAGAATATGCAAGGGGTTGCCAGGCATGTCAAAAGCATGGCACAATCAGGCATGTGCCCATAACTGACCTGCATGCGGTAGTAAAGCCTTGGCTATTTAGAGGATGGGCCATGGATATGATGGGGAAAATATGCCCACCTTCTTCGAAGCATCATTGTTTCATTTTAGTGGCCACTGATTACTTCACTAAATGGGTTGAAGCTAAGCCATACAAGGCTGTAGACCAAACTGAGGTTATTGGATTCATTAAGGATTTAATCCACAGATTTGGTATCCCACAGACTATAACTGTTGATAATGGGACTGTGTTTGATGGAAAAATGGTAAAGTCTTTTGTGGCAGAGTTTGGAATTAGCCTTGTTAATTCCACCCCCTATTATGCACAAGCCAATGGTCAAGCTGAATCATCCAATAAGTCCTTGAAAAAGGAATACAAAAAGTTGTGGAGGACAATCCTAGGGATTGGCATAACTTGTTGTTGGATGTATTGTGGGCTTATAGAACTTCCCCAAGGTCAAGCACAGGAGTCACTCCTTATGCCTTAGTATATGGGCATGATGCAGTGTTACCTGTGGAAATTAATGTTAAGTCCTTGAGGGTAAAATGCCAAGACCAGTTAAATCCTGAGCAATACCATCAGAGTATGTGCTTGGAATTAGAAAGCATAGATGAAGCTAGAATTCTGGCATTAAATAGCATTCTTTTTCAAAAGAAGAAAGCAGCCAAAAACTATAATAAAAAAGTCAACACATTGGCTTTGATGAAGGTGATTTGGTGTGGAAAACAATACTCCCAATAGGGATTAAAAGCCATAAGTTTGGCAAATGGTCACCTAACTGGGAAGGACCATATCAAGTTCATAGAGTCCTTCCTTTTGGAGCATACCATTTGAGAAATTTGAATGGATATGTACATCCCAAAAAGATTAATGGCAGATATTTGAAGCCTTATTTTCCAACTATATGGGAAACACAAGGAATAAAATAAATGCTAAGTACAAGAACACAAGAATACTCAAATGATAAATAAGAATTTGTTTTTCATAAAGAGTTGAATACATTCTGCCATAAATTGGCCCAAAAATCATTACAATGCCTCAGTTGTTCTTTTACAATGGATGTTCTATTTTTAAAAGATGAAAACAACTGAATGGCTGTGGTCATTTCTTGCTTTCGGTCAGCCAGTCCGTTGGATCTGCAGTTTGGTGTCAGTTCGGATTAAGGCCTGGTTCACTGCAGATAGCTCCTCCTCAAGTTGAGCTTTCCTCTCCAGTAGTTGAGTTCGAAATGGGAGACAGAGGAATGTTGTTCCTTTAGCCCTGATACTTCAGCATGTACTGTGGAAACAAAGCTCTGTCTCTCACTAATTTCTCCTCTGCAGCCTTGGCAGCATGACAAATGTTGATGTAAAAGTCAATAGTAGCTGCTGCCTGAGATAGATGACTTGAGACAGTTATGCTGGATTGCTCAACAACTTTGCAGCACTGAAGGAAGCCATTTCTTATTATAGGCCTTTGTAAAGCCTCGAAAGGAATCCTTGAAAAAGATGTCAATAACTCCAGACAGCTGTCTAAGTCATCAGAGGTGCAGAAGGCTTACTACTGGAGAAGAGGAGCTCTCAAGAATTTCTAACAAGGAATCAGCCAGAACTAATGGCTCAGCCTCATCATTAGCTATTGGAGAGGTAGAGGGCATGTCGAAGAGACTGGCTAGTCTTGCTTCGAAGATATCTACCTCATCCGTGGACATGAGGGGTGCAGAAAGAGCAGTGGTGGAAGGCACAAGGACTGCATAGGGATAGGAGAAATGGGTGGAGCATCTTCAGCAGTCTCTATGGTCCTAGCCACCAATAGGTCAAGGGAAGAAGGGCTGGAAGTAGGTAAAGGTAATAAACCATGGGTTGGAGAGCTGCCAGCACCCTCTGTAGGGGAATCAGCTACCATCAGAGATGGAGCAGCAGTTGGAATTTCCTTAGGAGGAGAAGAGCAAGGCTCGAAAGAGAACTGAATTGAGGTAGATCCAAAGATAAGTAAGGAAGATACGGATTTAATCCAAAGGAAAGAGATGCAGGAATGCTTGGCCTCAAGGAGGGTACATGAATGTAGGCCTAGGAAGTGGGAGTATTATCTGAATAGTCCTCACATTTTGCATCTGATCAACTTCAACTGAAACTGAGGGAGTCCTTATTGGAAGAATAGGCTCAGTAGTTGTTGCTGCAAAAGAAGAGATGTAAAGTAATGTCAAGTTTCAATACCAAAAATTTGATAAGGAAAACAGTAGAAGCATGAAAGAAATTACTTGTTTCAGAAGTGATAGCAGCAATAGGAGAGCTTCGAAGGGAATAGTGCTCAGCAATATGTTGCCTTCTTGCAGTTTCCCTTTGGATTGCATCAGCAGCAGCTGCTTCATCTCTTAAGAATTGCTGCTGCCGTCTCTTCTCAGCTCTCTCAAAGAATATGGCCTTAGAATGCTCTTGTTCTACTGCCTTAGCAGCTGCTTCATGAATAGGGTCTTCGACCAAATCAGAAGAGAGACAGTCATCTTCCTTCTCTTTTTCTTGTATTGGTATTGCCTGTTCCTTCTCAATTTCTCTCTCTTCAATCTGGGATTCAGATTCCTCAGAAGTAAGTTCCTCTTCTACTACTCTGGCAGCTGTCTCATGAGTGGGATCTTCAATCGAAGGAGAGACAGTCATCTGTTCCCTCTTTCTCCTCTGTAATGGTACTTCCTGTTCTTCTCAATCTTCTTCTTCTTCAATCTGGATTCGGATTCCTCAGGAGTGAGTATCAGCTTCCTTTTCTTTTCTGCTTTTGTTTGTCTTGAGAGTAGCTAGGGTTTCAGCCCTCTTAGGAGATTCTTCTTGTGGAGACCCTGCACCAAGAGTATGAATGTAAAGGAAACAAAAAAGAGTCTAAGGAAAACCTGAAAATACTTACCCCTCTTTGAAGCAGCTCTGGTAACTCTAGCAGGAGAGATGAGGCTACAGGAGCAGTTTTGGCAGCTGTGGAAAGAGAGAGGATGTTCTCAACTGTTGTTGATTTGGCCTTCGAAGGCACTCCTAACCCTATCAGTAAGTCATGAGGGTGTACGGATAGGCGCACTTCCATATTGGCTGTCCACCAGTTTTGAAATCTTTTCAGAGCCAGGCCAGAAGGAAGGAAGGGGACAAATTTGAACTCGCTCATTTCTTTCAACAGTTTGAATGTTGCTTCTTCCAGTTTTGATTTGGGTATTCTCAGGTCTCTGGCTGTAAGATGGACATTCGAGAGACTGCAGAGTGGAATGGGAATCCCCTGAGTTAACCAAATTGCCTGGCAAATTGAGAAGGACAGTACACCTCAGCTATACACTTATAAGCTCGAGGGTTTAAAGTGCCAATGAACAGCTCCCTCGGCAGCAAAATAGAAGCCACATGCCTTTGTGGGGTGGGGTAGAGCACTCTTTATCAGCTAAGAATGTTCGTAGCCAAGCAGGTCCTTTGTTGGCATCAAAGGGGCAGAAAAGAGCAGTGAGAATAGGAAGTTGGTGAAAAAGGTGAAGTAGGCAAAGGAAATGATAAAGAAAATGAAATAAGTAGGCAAAGGAAGCATGATGAAGAAGAATCAAAGAAATTTTAGCATAAGTGCAAGGAGTTTGGAGATAAATAAGTGGACAAAGCAAAGTGCAAGTAAGCAAGAGGATGGACACCCAAAGGGACCCCCTTGGTTCACATCAAGAGGTTTTCACAAAATTGGGAACAGGCTCTATAAACATGGCCTAAGAGATAAGGAGCCAGGGCTATGCGTTTTTTCAAAACAAGTGCCTTCGCAAGTGGGCGAACTCAGGCATAATCCTCTGAGATGATGTACAAAAGAGAAATTTGCACAACCAGTACAAAATGAAGGAAAAAAGTTCTCTATCTCTCACAGGACCTACCCTTTTATTTTCGGCCTTTACAAAATCACTGTAAGAGGAGTTTAAGGGTGGAAGGAGAACTTAACAGGGAGGTCTGGATAGCCGGGAGTGAAAGGAGAGCCAAGGGGTGAAAGCCCTAAAGATGGCAAATATCAAGAACGGTGGGAGCCATCATGCCACACCGAAATTGGAAAAAATTGAAAGCCATGTTCCAAAAACAAAGAGCAGGGAATCAAGAAAGGGTCTTCAGGAATGATAAACCTGGAAAGACGGAGGGCATCGAGAATACAGAGCTCTTGCAGGTCGTCTTCTCGCGCAGGTACAACTCTGTCATACCATTCTTCCCATTCAGCTCTCAATGTCGGCCAGCAGCGATGAGTCGGGTTACCCTCCAATTTCCCCAGTCGAGCCCTCCTTCG
The DNA here is from genome assembly GCA_030407325.1 of Camellia japonica. Classification (NCBI taxonomy): domain Eukaryota; kingdom Viridiplantae; phylum Streptophyta; class Magnoliopsida; order Ericales; family Theaceae; genus Camellia; species Camellia japonica. The sequence goes on along the minus strand of JAPPVO010000029.1, from coordinate 31,116,437 downwards.
TAGAGAGAAAATGGTCCTCCAGACGAGGGTATAAAGCTGGAAGTTGAGCAGGAGCCTCTCGAAAGATGGGACCCAAGACGTATTCTTGTTTGTTGCTTGACGAGGAACGAAGAGGCGGCCGTCTATGGCGCTTGACTCATCAGTTGTTAACTTGGCGATCTCTTCATCAATACATCTTTTCAAAGCCATGGTTGGGCTTATACGATCACCAGCAAGCACTTTCAGAGAAGAAGAATCCATTGGTAGCAAGCAGCAAGGAAGAGGGTTAACAGAGGAAAAGGGTTTGTTTTGAGCGAGCGAGTGATTTCAGAGCACGAAATAAAAGGGTTTAAAAACCTTTGTGTCTGAAGATATATCGCGTAATTCGTTAAGTACTAAAAGTACAAATACGAAGAGCTTCCTTCAATATTGATACTTTTGGAGGGAAAAACACATCCCAGATGTTGAAGCCAGCTTCGAAGTATAGTATTTGGCTTCGAAACCAGATTTTGGCGCCAAAAGTCAAATAATAAACGGCTTAAACTAAGAAGCCAGCTTCGAAGTACATTCATACCTATGGATGTAAGAATGCTCAAGTATTCGTTTACTTCAAAGGGATTAAAGACCTGTTTTAGGTTTCTCAATGAAAGTAATGTCCTTCGAAGCAAAAATTGAGATCCCTTAAGGATGGGAATTGCTGTTTGAAACATCAAAACCAATAATTGGTTTATATATATTTAGGAAAGATTTTCTTTCTAGACTAAAACAGTGCAGCCCTAAAAAGGAGCTTTCATATTTTTGAAAGTATGGACTGTTATTCTAGGGAAAAAATGGTCAATTTAAAACTGATTGATCATACTGACCATGACCATATGTTGGTTATGATCGAAATAAACTTTAAGGGGTAGGATTGTTGAATTCGAAGCACTGATTCTAAATGAAAATCAGCAAAAATTGTCAACTATTATTCCATAAATTGGAAAAATTCATGTTGGTTTTTAGTGTTTCATGGTAAACAATTGAGTCCAGATTCGAATGATAAGATTGTTCAGTTCGAAGCCCTGAATTTGCTTTTAAAGACAAATGGAGACAAGATCAAACAATGCCAAATAAAGAGAAAGGTCTTAGTTGTATTAAAGCAAAAGCAATTACATTGAATGGCCCTCTTTGGGTACAAATTCAAGTTCATAAAAGTAAGGAATATAACAAATAACAAGATCATGAAATTTGGTCCAACTATGATCAATGAATTTCTGTTCTTTCTGAATTCTATCCTCTATTTCTTCTAGGATTGGCTGCATAAGTTGATGTGCTCTCACTTTGTAAAAGAGCTCTTCAGCCTTTATTTCGAATACTGTTTCTCTCAATCCTTGTTCCAACTCGTCAATATCCAAGTCTTCCCAGTACGCAGAATCTTTATTCTTGAAGTTATCAAATTCTTCAATGAAGTTCTCTGCTTCGTACTGGGCATAAACTCGAAGGGATGAGAGTTGGTCCAAAGATTGAGTGGTGACCACAGAGATCCAATGCCAGTGAAGAAGCAAGGGGAGTTGGTCAAGAAACATGTGGAGCTCTGCTTGAGCGAGGGGGTTGAGGATGTGACCCCGGGTCAGAATGTCACAAGCCCATCGAAGGTTCTTGAGAGGGACTTCGTCCTCAAGAACACTGAAAGGCAAGTGAGAGAAGGCCGCGAGTAGGAATTGGGCTTGCTTCCGCTCAGCTGGAGTAGGGGGAGGTGGAGGCTCGTAAGGTGAAAAGACCTTATCCGCGGAGAGGGCAAGCCTCAGTCTCTCTGTCCAACAAGGAGTTGGCAGAGGAGGAGGTATGGAAGTCTCCACTTCAGGAGGAGGAGCAAAGGCAGAAGGAACAAGGGCATTAATATAATCGAGCCAGTCAGAAGAGCAAAGCTTCGCCTTCTGGGCTAAGAACGATGGATTGTACCCTTGTGCCTCTTCGAGGCGTCAGGCAGCGTGCACTATCTTTGTAGGCATGGAGGATGTATACCATGCTACAAGCAGATTTTCCTCCAAACTGCGTCGATGATTGATGGGCACGTAAGGATAGACCACCGAGCTTTGCGCATAGGAAGAGAACTCTAAAGGGTCAGTAAACTCGATAAAGTGATGGTTGATTCGCTCCCTTAAATCACAAGCCTCAAGTTTTGACCAGTGTGTCCAGTTGGAAGTCCCAGAGGAAGAAGAAGCTGCAGCCTTATCCCATGTAGAGGGTTGTGAAGAAGAACTTCCCATGTCCATATTTGCAACTTTCTGAATCAAAAGATTGAGAGCAGTTCGTTTGTAGTCCAAGGGTGAGTCAGAAGAAGAATTTCCCATGTCCATATTTGTAAGTTTTTGAATCAAAGGATTAAGGGCCATGTGTTCATAGTCCAAGGGTTGATAATTTGCAAATGCATCCATGACCTGAATATAGAAAGGTGGGTAAAGGTGGCTAATTAATGCATAGAGGTTCTTTCGAGGAAGAACAGCATCATCAGATGACTCTTCGTGTGCTCGATCAATAGAGGAGAAAATTGATTCGGCCATAAAAAATGTATCAGTTTGTTCGAATACTAAGATGGTGGGGGTGTTCAAAGGATTGAAGGAGAGTTTAATGCAGATGATGAATGACAGTTGCATTTCTAGAAGAATGCAAAGCCCATGCACGTTCTAAGACGTGGAGAAAAGGGGTTGATCCACTAATATCACCAAGTATTGGGTATATTAGTGCAGGGGGTAATGTTGGCTACATATTTTGTACAAGCCAATTACAATTCGACGTGTGGCAGAATAAGGGTAATACATGAAGGCTAGTCAAGTCTTCGATCCTGATCGTACACGTGGCAGTTAGTATTGGTTATTACGAGATCTGAGTAGCAGTGGATCAACAAAGAGAGGCAAGGTGATGTGGCTTCAACGGTTACTCACATTTAAATTCAAATTTAGGAGGGAAGTCTAACTGCAAGTGATGGCATAGTGGGCTAATTACAAGGCAACATGATCAGCGATCATGGAGGAGCAGTTCGACGGTTGGAAACGCAGTTCGATGGTCATCCTTGAGAAGTATAAATAGCAGAGAAGGTCCCAAAAAAAACCCCCAGACTCAGATCCAAAAAACCAGTCTTATTATACTTATTTTCCTTTCCAGTTTTACATTTCCAGTCTTACATTTCCTGTACTTTAAATTCCTGCACTGCATTTTGTTCATAGGAGTAGTTTCAAGTAGATTGTTGCTGTAAACCTCTACGAGGCTGAGTTTGGATCATTGTAAGTTTTTTCATTTTAATGAAATACTTCAACTGTTCTTCATTTAATTGTTATTTTGCTTAATTCTCCTAAATCAAGCCACCAGTAAAAGTCCTCTTCATTGAGGCTGAAAGAACTAAAACACAATCGTCTGATAATTGGTTGGCAATTAATTTTCTGTAAGGACTGATTGATCCTTGCTGGCACGCTCGCAATTACAATAATAACCTTCGAAAGCCAAAAAGCCAACAGGATGTGGGTTGACTTTTTTGCTATTGGCCTTGGTTAAAAAGCCTCGCTTAGGATATGTTTTTTTGGCTTTTATGACTTTTGTAAGAGAAAAAATAAAATGATCATGGGTTTGATGTGATATTTTGTCCTATTTAACTAAAATAATCTATTTTGTCCTATATGACTATTTTAACTCCAACCTTTATCTCAAACAGGGCCTAAGAAAATCATAAAAGACATGAAAACATTTGTTGAAAATTCATATTTATTTTGTAATTGAATTTTGTTAATGTTTTAAAATTAAATAATTATTAATAATTTAATAGTCTTTTAAAATATATTATCTATCAGGTTCAATGGGTGGTGAACTTGCGATCTAAAAATTTGTTTAGGGCCAAGGTCGTGATGATTAGAATTGACCTGATTTTTGTCAACCCTTTTGTATATATATAGTTCTTATTTTTTTTCTTAATTTGTATTTGGTGGCTCTTGCAATTATTGTTGAACTTTAATTGGCCCAATGCCAAGCCCGACCTGATTTTTGTTAACCCCTTTTGTATATAATTTTATTTTCTTTTTTAATTTGTACTTGGTGGCTCTTGCAATTATTGTTGAATTTTAATTGGCTTTTTGTCAACCCTTTTTGTATATAGTTTTTATTTTCTTTTCTAATTTGTACTTGGTGACTCTTGCAATTATTGTTGAACTTTAATTGGCCCAATATCCAACCCGACCTGATTTTTGTTAATCCTTTTTGTATATAGTTCTTATTTTCTTTCCTAATTTGTACTTGGTGGCTCTTGCAATTATTGTTGAACTTTAATTGGCCCAATATCCAACCTGACCTGATTTTTGGCAACTTTTTTTGTATATAGTTTTTATTTTCTTTTCTAATTTGTACTTGTTGGCTTTTGCAATTATTGTTGAACTTTAATTGTCCAATAAATGTAATGTTTGATTGAAAAAAAAAAGAAAAAAAAAAGAAGAGAAGACGAAAGAAATTACATGGATATGTAGAGTTCAAACAACAGTGTTTGGAAATTTTAGGAGTTGTTGTCAAAACTAGGGGTTAGCAGCGGATATATCGATTCGATCAAACTGATCGAATCGAACCGATCCGCCGCGCCGCATTTTGGACGGATGCATGATGACGAGCAGACGGTTGCGAATTGATTTTTTTCTAATTCGCCTAGTTTTGGACGGATGACCGATTTAAGGTTCCTTTAGCCGCAACCGAACAACCGAACCGCCAAACCGCGAGCACTCCTAGTAATTTATAAGAATTTGTGTTTTCAATTTGTTTAGATATTTTGTTTGTGTTTTCAATTGAAAAAGAGTTTAAATATTTTGTTGAATATATTCTGTTGAAAAAGAGTTTTCAAGTTGAATATATTTTTTGAATTGAAAAAAATAAATGTATTATTTATTTATATTTTTTGGTTTTTAAATCTAACTCTAAAAATAATAAATAGAAAATATGATATATGCTGGTTGGTTTTTATTTTCAAAAACAGATATAAATGTAACAATACAGAGGCATACAATCTCTACTACTGCTCTGTTCATGGTTTTGGTGGTTTGAATTGTTTTTATATTTTAAAAACCACAAGTTGTAATACTTTATGTGGATGAGGTATGCTGTGATTGTAATATGTGGATGAAGCATGCAGTGATTGTAATATTCTAAAATTTCAAACTTTCTTTCTTTGGATGATGCATGCAGTGATTGTAATACTTTTTAAGTTATTGACTGTAATACTTTTTTTTGGAGTAAATTACAGTTTTACCCCCTAAACTATATGCGTTTTTTCTATTTGGTCCCTTAACAATTGTTTGTGGTTTTTTAGTCCCTAAACTTTAATAATTTGTGTCTGTCAAGTCCAATTTGTGTCTGCCATTCAAATAATTTACGAAATAGCGTTAGTGGAGAGCAAAAGAGACATTTTACATACATAAAATTAGAGGGAATGTTCCCGTCAGTACGCTGATATATAGCCAGATATATATACATGGCTGTGTATGGGGAAAAAAAAAAAACAGAGCATCAAGAAGACAAAGAAGAGAAATAAGAGTAGAAAGAGGAAGGACAATGTACCGGATGGATGCAACGCAGTGCTCATGTGGCCAGGCTGTTGTGATGAAGACATCTTGGACAAACTTGAACCCGGGAAGACAATTCTTATGCTGCGAAGAATATAGGCTCAATGGGGGAGGATGTGGATTTTTTCGATGGTTTGATGTACCTATGTATGGTCGGTCAAAGCAAGTTATACTAGGACTCCTATGAAGGATTACTAAGATGGAGGATCAAATATCAAAGATAAAGAAGGAGAAGATACTCTGGGTTTGTTTGGTTGTGTTTTGGCTTATCATCTCGGTATTGTTGTTGTAGAAGATATTCTGGGTTTCCTATGTAATATGTTTGTTATGTAAGTTGTTGGATATGTAATGAATGGAAGGTTTTGTATGGAAAATTGTGTGCCCAAATCTTCTATAATGGTTGATTGTGTTTACCAACAAAAAACAAACACACACACACACACAAACATAATAACAGTTTAGCCCTCCCTCTCCCAATTTAAAGATTAACATCATCATCATTTCCATTCACAAAAGTTTTAACTTCATTGTCATTACAAATACAAAAAGCAAGCATACATTACTAAATAGTTGACATGAAGTTCATTGTCATTACAAACACAAAAAATAATCCTGTATTTCTAAATACTACTGTGTTGACCCTCTCTTCTTGGATGTGCCTCCCTTGGCTGGTGCTGCCCTTGTCAGTCTTAAGGCTTGAGTGATAGAGGTTGCAGCAACAGGTGGTGTTGGTCTTATAGGCATTGGAGGTTGACTTACAAAAGTTGCAGCAGCAGGTGGTGGCCTCCTTAGCATTGGCCTTTAACTTGCAAATTTGGCAGCAGCAGCAGGTAGTGGTCTCCTTGGCATTGGCTCTTGACTTGTAAAAGTTCCAACATCACTTTCACCTGCTGTTGTATTATCTTGCTGCAAAGCACAAGATGTATCATAGTTAGTGATCACCAAATAAATGAAAACAAACAAATGTTGTGGGCTTTACTTACAGAGGGTTGAAGCTCTGATTTGCAAGTCCTGGTGTTGTGGCCCTTCTGTCCACATTTTCTGCAACTCAAATTCTTTTTAAATCTCCTTAGCTTTGTAGGCTTTTGACTTTAGGTACCTCATTTGGTTCCCTCATTCTTGCCTTCCTTGGCCTTCCAGGTTGCTTAAGGTATTCTAGGGAAGACACTGGTTCTTTCCCTGATTGCTTCCATATCTCAACACCATTCATTGGGCACATCATCTATGTGTAAGCCTTCAATTTTGTATCTTTTTTGTAGCAGTAATGGACATAGTCCTCAAGTTGTTCCATTGATGTCCAAATAATAGATATTGCATGTGCACAAGAGATTCCTGTTAACTCCCATCTTCTGCAGGAACATGTCTCCTCCTTAAGGTCCACTATAAACTGATCACCATACATTTCTCTTACTTCAAATTTTTTATCTCCTGCCAATGCTGGAATGTATGCAGCTGCATTTGTCTTATTTTTCTCCAATACCTTCTGTATCTTAGGGCCTATGTTATCTTGCCACTTTTGTGCATACTCTCTTCTCTTAACTAACCTTTCCATCAAATACATTCTAATTCTCTTTAAACAAGTCAAAATTGGCTTGTCCCTAGCAAATACAATGGAAGCATTGAAAGACTCACATAGGTTGTTTAACAGGATGTCACATTTTGCACTGGTACCAAAGTGGGACCTGGTCCAATGGACTGGATCCTTGGCAGCCAACCAGTCATATGCCAAATTGTTCTCCCTCTTCAATTCTTGCATTTCAGCATTGAACCTGCTTACATAAGTTGCTCTAGCTAAACTCCATAACCTATCCTTCAAGTTTTGACCTCTAAAACCATCTTTCTTGAAATTGTTGTGTAAATGTCTTATACAATACCTACGTTCAGCTGCTGGAAGCAAATCAACAATTGCTCTCTCCAAACCCTACAATCATCCAAATAGACATGTCAGACAAACAAAAACAACATAAGCCACAAATAGATTAGAGATTATGGTCCATTTTCCACATAAGCCACAAGTAGATTAGAGATTATGGTCCATTTTGCTTACCTTTTGCTTGTCAGAGATTATGGTCCATTTTGGATCATTGGATATTCCAAGATCAACCATCAAATATTGTAAGCCACATGATATGTTTGGTTATTTACATCCAGTCCAACTGCAGTGAGCAATTGACCACCAATAGCACCTTTCAAATGACAACCATCAACACCAATTATAGGCCTGCAACCTTCAATAAACCCCTTCTTCAGTGCATACCAACAAATATAGAACCTCTGAAATACATTAGTTGGGTTTCTATCCTCATCAGGTTTAAGGTGCAAGTACACACTACTTCCTGGGTTGGTCTTATCAATCTCTTTGCAATAGTCCTACAGCTTTGCAAATTGTTTACTAACACTTCTTCTTAGCTTTGTTAGAGCCTTCCTCCTTGCTCTGTAAAGTTGACTAGGGAAAGCCTTAATGTTAAAATCTTTCCTTACCCTTTCCATGAGTTCAGAAATAGAGCATGTTGGATTTATTCTAAATTCATCCAAATACACCATTGCCAACCAACTTGAATTGACTAGCCTATTTACCCAAACCCTACCACAAGTGTGCTTAGGGTTGTCTTTACTTCAAGTGTTTTCTTGTGTCCACTTCTCAGATATGCAAAAATAGTCTAAGGGCATCCTTCTTTATAATTTGTTCTAACTCTACACCACTCATTGTTTTTAAACCTAATGTCTTTACCATTGAGGATGGTGTAAACACCCCATTTTTGACCGTCCTCAAGACTTGGACGTCATCGTTTGAACACTCAATGATCATCTATGTTTGTGTTCGTTTTGAGTTCTCAAAGGTCTCGGTTGCACGCCTTGCTTCAAGACCTCTCGACTTGTTTGTTTTGTGCTTGGTTGTGGACCAAACAATTGTGTTTTTGCTTCTAAGGGCAGGGAATGGCTTGTTGGCCATCCCCACACCTCACCGGTCATGGCTTGAGGCCACCGGCCCTGTTTTCTTGCTACCGGCCAAAGGTGTTGGCCGGTCGGCAATGTTTTTGGTCGGCCGACCATTGTTTTGGTCGATCGGCCACTTTTTCTGGTCGAGACATTTTCTTTGCCTTTTTCAGGCATTATGTATACCAGCTGTGTCAGCTGGTAAGCACGGACCCTACCCTCCATACACGTGTATGGAGGATTTGCACCTTTGTTTTAGCTTCTTGAGGAAGCTTGAACCTTTTGAACCCTTATTTTAGCTTCTTGAGGAAGTTTGAATCTTTTGAACCTTTGTTTTAGCTTCTTGAGGAAGTTTGAATCTTTTGAACCCTTGTTTTAGCTTCTTGAGGAAGTTTGAACCTTTTGAACCTTTGTTTTAGCTTCTTGAGGAAGCTTGAACCTTTTGAACCCTTGTTTTAGCTTCTTGAGGAAGTTTGAACCTTTTGAACCTTTGCTTTAGCTTCTTGAGGAAGCTTGAACCTCTTCAACCTTTGCTTTAGCTTCTTGGGGAAGCTTGAACCTTTACTCTAGCTTCTTGAGGAAGCTTGAACCTTTGCTCTAGCTTCTCCAAGAAGCTTGAACCCTCTTGTTTCTCTATAAGAGAGGGTCTCCCTCTCCTTTAGAGAGGTTCCAAAAAAATTGTCTAAGGCTCCAAGATATATCTCTATATTTTGGGTTCAAAAGGGTCTTGTTCTTGGCCTATTACACCACACCTCATAGCCACACACGTCCACCATTCATCTAAGGTCCTTGGAGGGTATTTTCAGAGGTTGAAGAGTTGGTTTTGGGCTAGAGAAGCTGTTGGTTTTGCTGAGCTACAAGGGTAACCCCTTTTCCCTCTTTTTAGCATTATTTTGATCCTTCTCTTAGCCTCATTTGCATACATATTTAAGCTTTGTTGTCAACTGAAAAAAGTCTTGTTTTAAGGTCCTTTTCATGTTTGTTTAAGACCATTTTGTTGTTGAGGGTCATCTACCCTCTTGCATGCTTGTTTTGGCCTTGTTTTGTGCCATGCCATAAGGCCTTCGAGCTAGTCTTTTCTTGGCCTTCCTACCACTGAAATCCAGTGGATTTTCAGTGGTGAGAATGTGGTTTTGAGGGCCAAAATCAGAGAGGGGTGACCCTCTCTCTTGTTGTCTTGTTTACTAGCATATTTGGCCTTTCAAAGGAGCCTATATTTTCACACCTCCAAGCCTTGTTTCAGGCCCTTTTTGGTGACTTTTAGGGCCTGACTAGGCTCTTTCCAGAGTTGGTTTTGTCATCTTGGGTGTGCCTCTTGCATGTATAGAATAATCCTATTCATAGCTTATCAAAGGAGCATGTCATTGTTGCATGTGTTGATCACTTTTCAGTGGGTTTTTGGGCATTATTTGGCATGTCATACCTCCCTCTTTTGCTGGTTTAGTGGCCTCTTGAATGCTTCACATACTTGTAGTGTAAACCATGCTCACTAGCTTACATTGCATGTTGTCTTGGCCCTTGATTCTAGCATATTTTGGCCATGTTCTAAACTGATTTTATTCATGATTTGGGTTGCCTTAGCTCTGTTTTGAGGTCCCATCATCAAATGATGCTTGCCATGTATGCTTGTAGTGTAATAGCCATGCCTAGCTTTGAGTTTTGAAGCCTATTGCATGCTTATATTGAGGTGTTTGCATGTTTTAGTATCATTGTGTATGATATTTCAGAGCTTATTCATTTGCCATCTTCCCATATTTATCACTCTTTAAGCGCATTTGAGAGTTGTGCTTGTATGCCCCATTTATGAGCCATTGCATCAGCTTCATTTTTGCGCACTTTAAGACATCATCTTAGTCCATTTTGCCACTGTTTTGGGCCTGCATAGGGACTGTTTGGGGCTGGTTTGGTCATTTGTGCATTGCTTTGCATACCTCTAGTGTAATGTGTTTCGCTAGTTTCGGTATTTGAACCATCCAACATGCATTGTGTGAGTTGTTTGCATGATTCGGGACCATCTTGTATGCCATTTCAGAGCTAGAACTTATGCTATTGTATGCCATATTTCAACCTTCCAATGCTCTTGTAGAGTTGTGCTTTGTGCCTTAGACTCGGAGCCATTGCACCTTGCACGTTTGTGCGTGTGTTGTTGCCTCATTTTCATCATGATTGGCCACTGATTTGAGTGTGGCTGAGGCCCATTCATTTTAGTTTAAGTCCATCTTGCATTGTATATGCCATATAGTCCATGTTGTTGCATGATTGACCATTGCATTGTGTATGCCTTGATCGTCTCATTGATAGTCTTCATATGTGCATTGTGTATGCCATTCTTAGTTCATAGCATTGCGTATGCTAGTCGCACCCTTGCATGTCATCCTTTGCATGTTTGCATCATTTAGTCGCATTGCATTTAGGTTGCATGCTAGAGTAACATTCATACCATGCATTGTTTGTTGCATTGTGTTTGGAATAGGAGTTAGTCCAAACACGGGAAATGAGGGACGTTTCGTACTCAAAGTGACGAAACGTGCCTCGATTCCCGGTCGCCGACACTCTTGACGACACATGATGGAGTTTAGGCATTTATGTGTTCATATGTGCATTCATTCTATATTAAGTTGTGCAATTCGGTTCCTCGGCCATCATGCATCGAGATGCGTGATTGGTGGCCCGAGGGTCGAGAGCCATACTCCCTTGAGTTCATAGCATGATAGGGAGGGTGGTCGTGCATACATTTGGCTTGTAAATCCATGCCATGCACTGTCTGTCCTCTGTTGCAGCAAAACCAGTGTTCTGCAGGAAGAAATGGCCGGTCGGCCACTTTCAATGCCGGCCGACTACCAGTATCCAGCCGATGGCTCCATCTTTGGTCGATGACCATCCTCCCATAGCCGGTAGTCCTGTCTCCTGGCCGGTGACCTCTCACAGTGCTCAGGGAGTGGTTCAGAAGCAGCCTTGGGACTTGCGCAGCTTTCAGGGGCATGAAACAGTGCAAACAGAGGCAACAGTTGGCATGGCAACGGATTTCCGAGCGAGGCGAATCGAGCATGCATCATCCAATCATTTCAAGGCGGAGCTGCGGCGGCTTCTTTAATTTCATACTTAGATTGTTTTGTAATTAATTTGTTAATTAATTAAGGGCTTTGTAATATTTAATTAGCTAGGGTAGTTGATTAATTATTTGGTCTGTATTATTTATTCGGACCCTCCGCGAGAGGGCGAACTTTGTAATAAATGTGCGTGTGTGTGATGCATGTCTTCCAACCCCACGTCTTTCTCCCTTTTATTTACCAGCTTATGATGGTTAGTTTTAGGGCACGTTTCAATTAGCATCCTTATGTTCGCATGTTTGCATCCATTCATTTGTCTTGCATGCATCGGGCTCGGCGCATCATACTAACTGCATCGTATTTCAATTCCAAGTTGAATACATGTTACCTGTAGCATCTCATATGCCATCTTAGAATAGCCGAACCTATCTTAGTTGCATTCTTGCATGTGTTGCATTAGGCATCTCAGCATAGTTAGGATTCATGCATGTTTTCTAATTAGCTTCTTTCTTTGGCTCGGAGTACTTGGTAAGTGTTTATGCTTTAGCATCCTTGTATGCGTTTGAGTGACTGCCATGATAGTATGCTTACCATGAGGCTATGTGCTTATGTGATATAACTGCCTGAATGCCTGTGGGTGAAGGTTGGGTTGCTTGAATTGGAATAATTCGTCGAAACTCGTGTTTTAGCCTACTTGCGAGTAGCAAACTTCAATCCATTTTCAAAACAAACGGATATGCGATGCTTTGTTCCAACTTAGGCAATCTAGTCTATACTTGTATGCTGTGCGCATCACATAGTAATTCTAGGTTAATAACCGGAATAAGAGCACATGTGTTTTCAAAAACAAGATATCATACTTAGTAGTGGCCGATCTTTAATCGGGCGAGCGGGGGTGCTCATGAAATGACCTTCCCCAATCGTACGCAAGTTCTCGAGCCGAGGCAACTTTGGTGATGACGGACACGTGGCCTTAGGCACGAGTCAGGGTTTCCTAAATTCCCCCAAAATAAAATATTTAGGTGGCGACTCCGTATCTGGCAAAGCAGTCCATGTTTGACACTTCTTTCTAAAAATCAGTTTTTCAAAACGATTTGCCGGATTTGGACTCTTTGGTGATTTATCGATCTTGCATTGCACTTTGCGAGATTAGATTCAGAACCGTGACATCGAGTCCGAATTGTAGTGAGCCCAATGAACAAAATGGGATTTTTCCGGGACGTTTGAGGACGTCTACAGATGGCATGATGCCTGACAGCTCCAGCAAACTGAGCCTTGCTTTTAAAAATCATTCCTAACTCAAAAACAGGGTTCTCTTTTCCAGAAACAGATTTGAACTCTTTGTACTTGGTCCTTGGCAACCTATCATTCCCATCTTCTGATTCTTCAAGGCTAGCAAACCCATATGAGGAATCCTATTCCTCACTTTCTGGTTCTGAAAAATCTTGAACATGATTATTTTCTGGTAGCTTACTTGCATGTTGGTCCACTCCTGTCATTGGCTCCTTATTCAAGCTGTAATCACTGTCAACAAATACTTCATATTTAACCTCCGAAGTAGAATTTGAACTATGCTCATCCCCATTAACATTGGGTTCATAAATACTCCCTTCTGTTATGTTGCATTCCCAGTCCCATTCCTCTACATTGACATCTTGGAAATATTCATCAAAACTCTATGGAACAGGGACAGGTTCCTTAATATAAAGTTCTAATATACCTGCCACTATAAATTTCATCATTTCATACACATCCTCATCAGAACTAATAAATCTAAATCCTCCATCCATGCTCTGATTCTCATTGACTCTGTAATGAAATCCAACAAAATCACTATATCCTACCATTTGGGCACATTCAACCAATGCTAGCAATGACATCATGTCCCTATCATTATAGTCAATGTAATCTACTTGGCCCCCATCATAAGACCTCTTTCTATTTTTTGTCCTAAATTGACCACTATGATTCACTTTAATTGTAAAGTGATCAGCATTAATGTCTGCATAGACATTGGACCACTATAACATTAAAAAACAAAAAATTGAGGAACATATGCAAATGCATTGGACCACAATATCATTTACAAACAAAGTATGAAAGCACACTCGAAAAAAAAACACAGACTAACAGACAGGGGACAATCAGACAAACATGTACAACAAGACTTCACTTTTTGGAACAGTACATACACTTCAAAATTCACTTCTTCAAAACAACACAGCAGACAAGAAAGATTCAACAAAAAATATACAAAACTGACCGAATAAAAAACTAACCAAACCAAAAATATATAAAATTGACCGAATAAAAAATTAACCAAAACGAAAAATATACAAAACTGACTGAAAATGCTCAAAAAATCATAACCATGCAAAAATCTTAACCAAAAACTAAAAAAAATATACTTACATTTTGGTATATAACTATCTTGACGTCGTACAACCTTCGTCATGGCTATTCGGCTTCAATCAACACCAATAATATTGTAAAACCCTTTGACTTTTCAAGAAAACCACAAACCCTAACCTCAATCGAAGTTCTGAAGACTCAATCAAAGTTCTGAAGAGTCAATCGATGATCTGAAAACCATAAACCTGCCATTTTTGTTCCCTCAATTTGCCTCATATGCATGGCACATGCGGTTGAGGATGAAATGTCCATTTTGACCTTCGTATCAGCCTTTCGTATCACGTGAAATGCACGTGTAACGCTATTTCGTTAATTATTTGAACGACAGATACAAATTGGACTTAAAAGACACACAAACAATTGTTAAGGGACCAAATAGAAAAAGCGCGTACAGTTTAAGGGGTAAAATTATAATTTACCCTTTTTTTTTAGGAAGTGCACAAGTTGAATTATATTGAAAATTTATAAAATTTTAAACCGCCAAACCGATTCGCATCTATCCTGTAACGCTCCAACCCTTCACATGTAATCGATATTATCTGCTTTGGGCCATGCTTGCACGGATTTTTTTTCCCAGTGGGTCACCCATCCCAGAACTACTCCAGCCTAAGCATGCTTAACTGGAGATTTATGTTAGAGATTTCACCACCCTAGAAAAGGTCTCAATGCTATATAAGGGTCTAGGTTTTTACTTTTATAGCTCAGGAACTCCCTTTCCATTCCCGATGTGGGACACCGGAACCTTACAATTCACCCCCTTTAGGGCTGCACGTTCTCGTGCAGTAGCCTGCCAGCCTGCAAGCCCGCCCACATGTACCAAGAGACGCTAGGGGCCCACATTCGGTATTCCGAAGAGTCGGCTCTGATACTATTTGTAATGCCCCAATCCTTCACATGTCATCGATATTGTCCACTTTGGGCCATGCCCGCATGGATTTTTTTTCCCAATGGGTCACTCATCCAACAACTACTCTAACCTAAGCATGCTTAACTGAGGAGTTCTGCTAGGGATTTCACCACCCTAGAAAAGGTCTTAATGCTATGTAAGGGTCTAGGTTTTTACTTTTATAGTCTAAGAACTCCTCCTCCATTCCTGATGTGGGACACCAAGACCTTACATATCCGCCAATTTGTCAATCCACTCAATCCACATCAACCGAATTGGAGGACAGATGCGGATTGATTTTCTTCAATTCGCTAATCTGACGGATGGATGGTGAATTGGAGATTCCGTGGTCGCAACCGACCTGTGCCCACCCCTAGTTAAAACTATTGCTTTGAGTAAGATTGGTTTGGTAAGGGTGAATATGCCATGGAAATATTCTTCACAGCTTACATGCATTGTGTCATCAATTTATATGTATTGACTTATTTGTAGCTAATAAGTTTTCTTTGAGTTAGGTCCATTTAGGGAGTGGTTTTTTTAATGATTTTTTTAATTAAAATATGATGTGAAAAAAATTAAAGTGTTTGAGAATGAGTTTTGATTTTTTTAATAAAAAATAATGCAAAAAATTAAAGAGTAAGGAAATAATTTTTTGACTTTTTTTTTTGGTAAGAAAATCTGCATACCATATGTACTCTACGACAAAAATGTGTAATTTTATCCCAAAATTTTGTAATATTAATCATAAAATACGTAATCTCGCCACAATTTAACATAACAAAATGTTTAAATCATGCCCGACCTGATTTTTGTTAACCCCTTTTGTATATAGTTTTTATTTTCTTTCCTAATTTGTACTTGGTGACTCTTGCAATTATTGTTGAACTTTAATTAGCCCAATATCCAACCCGACCTTATTTTTGTCAACCCTTTTTGTATATAGTTTTTATTTTCTTTCCAAATTTGTACTTGGTGGCTCTTGCAATTATTGTTGAACTTTAATTGGCCCAATATCCAACCCGACTTGATTTTTGGCAACCTTTTTTGTATATGGTTTTTATTTTCTTTCCTAATTTGTACTTGGTGGCTCTTGCAAATATTGTTGAGCTTTAATTATCCAATATAAATGTAATGTTTGATTGAAAAAAAAAAAAAAGAAAAAAAAGAAGAAGAAGAAAGAGACTACATGGATATATAGAGTCGAAAGAACAGCCTTTGGAAATTCTAGGAGTTGTTGTCAAAACCATCACTTTGAATAAGATTGGTTTGGTGAGGGTGAATATGCCATGGAAATATTCTTTGCAGCTTACATGCATTGTGTCATCAATTTATATGTATTGACTTATTTGTAGCTAATAAGTTTTCTTTAAGCCCGGTTTGTTTTTAGAAGTAGAATTGAGGGGATTAATAGTGAGGCAATTAAGAGTAAGGAGATTGTTAATGAGATGATTGATAGTAAGGAGATTAAGTAAAATTGTGTTTGTTTTGATAATAGTTGTTGGTGTAGGGATTATTAATTTTTTTATATAAAATAATAAAAAAAATAAAAGAATACAAAAACATTAAACATTAATGTTCAAAAACAATGCCCAATATGTAAAAATAAAAAATAAAATAAAACAAATAAAATTATGATTTTTACTTAATAAAAAATATAAAAAATTAAACATTAATGTTCAAAAAAAATTCCCCAACATGTAAAAAATAAAAAGTCTGGAGGACTATTTCTAATACCAAGTGCCAAGCCTCCCCAAGGCTCATCCTAATCCGAAGGGGATTATGAATCCCCTCTTCATCTCCTAAAACAAATATAATATTAGTGGATCTCACCTCAATCTCAATCCCAATCCTTCCTCTATTTCCCAAAACAAACGGGGCCTAAGAGTTAGGTCCATTTAGGAAGTGGTTTTTTTATTAAAATATGATGTGAAAAAAAAAAAAATTGAAGTATTTGAGAATGATTTTTTGATTTTTTTTAATAAAAAATAATGCAAAAAATTAAAGAGTAAGGACATAATTTTTTGACTATTTTTTTTGGTAAGAAAATCTGCCTACCATATGCACCCTACTACAAAAATGTGTAATTTTACCACAAAATTTTGTAATATTAATCATAAAATGCGTAATCTCGTCACAAATTAGTATAATAAAATGTTTAAAATTTTATAGTTGACGTTGCAAAAGTTTATGATTTGGTTACGACATTTTTTGTTATACCAATTTGTGGTAAGGTTACACATTTTGTGGTCAATGTTATGAAATTTTGTAGTAAAGTTACACATTTTGTAATAGGT
Organism: Camellia japonica; assembly: GCA_030407325.1. Classification (NCBI taxonomy): domain Eukaryota; kingdom Viridiplantae; phylum Streptophyta; class Magnoliopsida; order Ericales; family Theaceae; genus Camellia; species Camellia japonica. The sequence continues at coordinate 31,099,306 of JAPPVO010000029.1, read as the reverse complement.
GCATATGGTGTGCACCCCTATAATAGTTAATTTTATTTTTGTTTTTTAATTTTTTAATAACTTTTTAACTAAATTTTTACATGTCAAACGATCCGTTAATTTTAAAAAAATTATCTAAAAATAAGTTAATAAAAAAAGTTAATATAAAAAAAAGAAGAAGTTCATTTGACATATTTTTTGTTTTTTATGCGTTTTTCTAGAAGTTTTTGTTTAAGTGATTAAAGTTAATTTATTTGTGAAAAATCATTAATCCCGAACGATCTAATTGTTTTAAAATAAAAAAAATGCGCTTGAACAATAAACTTTTAACAAAAAAAAGTTAATGCTGAAAAACAAGGTTGTAACTTAGGTCATGTTTGATTCACAGCTCAACCTAAAGTGTGTAACAACAAATTTCTGCTATAGCAGATAGTTCTAGCATTTCTCTAAAAAAAAAAAAAAAAAAATATACAAATTGTTTACAATTATGGGTAAAGAGAGAAATATTGTATAAAAATTAATAAAAACTAATACTAAACTGTTACAAGAGGTGGCCTATGCACAGGCTTATAATGGAGTGCTCATCAACTAACCTAAGGAAACATGTAAATATAAAAAAAACAATATTATTAAAATATGAAAATATAATATTATAAAAATATTCTACAAATAAGTTCCAAGTGTACATGCCTTGTTTTTGTTTGCTCGTCTTTATCTATTTTGTTTTCTGTATTGTTGTTTCTTTCTCTTCTGTTCTTCTCCTTTAGGCTTTGGTTGGTTCCTTGCCAACCTTTCCGTTCTTGATTGGTGATTGCATACGATTTTGCTTGTCTGATCGTAACAATTTAGTTAAGATGCATTCTACACCTCTTCCTTCTTTATTGATATTTGTATGCATCCTATTTTGTACTTTTGGATTTATCAATGAATTTCTTTTTTTTTTCTTTTTTTTTCTTCTGATTGATAGATATGTATTTATTGTTATAGTTTTACTTTTTATTAGGGAAAGAATATGTGTGAGTATAATTGAAAGAACTTAATGAGATCGAAATCTGATAAATTAAGAAGTGGTAGAGAGAAGTGACTATATTTAGAGCTCCCTTTTCTAACTAATATCTTGCATGGTCAGTAGTGCTACAACTGTATTCCTAAAAATTCTTTCACTGGAAACTTCAATTTTTTTCTCTTTCTCGTCGCATTCCTTCTTTTTCAGCAACGGGGAACATCGAGTTTATGACACTCTCGCATTGTTGCAACACTTTTTGAATGTAGGGCGAAAGCAACAATCCACTAGTTCTCTTGCCATATTTCTTCAAGGTCTTAACCGACCCTACAATATTCAATTCTGCTTAAATTTTCTCATTATTGATTGACAATTTTGTACAGTGACTAACAAAACAATCTCAGTTCATTATGAGAAGTTTATTTATTTATTTTTAAATAAAAGGGAATAACACAAGTAAAGAAATAAGCAAAATCAAAATTTTATATCGAGTTCATTTATCATATGATGTATCAATTTTTGGTATAAAAATTGAGTAAAGCCAATGTGATAAGATTTTTTTGTACTTAATTTGTTTGCCATCTGTGGTGACATTTTACCTGTCATTCATAATAAATTAAGATTTTAAAAGTAAAAATTTAGGAATAAAATCACTTGTTAAGTACAAAATATTTTGGGTTAATTACAAAAAAAAATTCTAAAGTTTCACATGTTTTTCATTTTAAACTCTAGTGTTTCAATTTCAACAAATTAAACCCTGGAGTTCTACCAGTGTTTCAATTTGGAGAATCGTTTTAAGGTTTAAAGTAGAAAACACGTGAAACTTTAGAGTTTTTTTTTTGTTGTAATTAACCCTAATATTTATTTATTTATTTTATATAGATATATATATAGATATAACTTACATATCTTATTGTATATGTACATGTGTGCTTGCATATATGGTAAAAAAAAATTATTCAAATTTTGATTCTTCCGATGATAAAATTTTGTTTTCGTCCCTAATTTTGATAACTATATAAGAAGGGACAAAATCAAAATTATTATATTTATATATTATAATAATTTATTATGTCATTTGTTATCAGTATTTTAATTGAACAGATTAAATACGGTATTGATAACAGACATAAGTAACAAGATCCGTTAAATTCATTCAATTAAAATACTGATAACAAATGACATAATAAATTATTGTATATATATACATATAATAATTTTGACTTGGTCCCTTCTTACATAGTCACTAAAATTAGGGGCAAAATCAAAATTTTATTATTAGAAGAGTCAAAATTTGAATTAAAAAAATTCACCATATATACAAGCACACATGTACGTATACAATAAGATATGCAAGTTATACATATATAGATATACACACGCACACACACAAAACAAAACCAAAAAAAAAAAAGGGTTGATTACAGAAAAAAAATCTCCAAATTTTCATGCATTTTTCACTTCAACCCCAGTGTTTTTACTTTAAATCCCAAAAGGATTCTCTGTTACATAGACGGAGATGGACAGGGGAGGGAGGACACATTGAAACACGGATGGAACTTTAGAGTTCAATTTGTCAAAATTGAAACACTGGGGCTTAAAGTGAAAAACGTGTGAAATCTTAAAATTATTTTTGTAATTAACCCAATTTTTTTTGTTATCAAAAGTGTCGTTATTGTATTTTAGTGACGAAATTGAACATTTAGTGATGAATTACTATCATTTTGGAACCAACATTTTTGTTACAAAACATAAACATATTTGTGGATCAAATTATTTTATACTTAAAAATACATTTATTAACGACATTTTAAAATTTTATCGCTAAAAGTTTTTGTTTTTTTAATACTTTGTGCAATAACCTTTTAATGACTATCTTTGCCAGAATAAGATCATCTCCAATGGTGTGCCATTGGAGTTGCTATTGCCAAATTATGGCAGCAGTTGATAGAAAGGGAGCTCCAATGCTAAGTTTTAGCAGTTGCTATCTTTGGCAAATGCCAAAGTTTGTGTCAAATATGGCACCAGGTTTGGTAGCTGCCAAGTTGCCAAGTCAATTTCAACCAATGTTTCCTCCCTCCCTCCCTCCCTCCCTCCCTTATCATCCTTTCCAACAAAGAAGCAATTTTCACTCAATTTCAAACACGGAAGCAATTTTCACCCAATTTCAAACATAGAAGCAATTTTCACCCAATTTCACCTAAAATTAAACAATTTCAAACACAAGCAAGATAGCAAAATTTCAGTTTCACCAATTTCAAGCAAAAAAATAAAAATAAAAATAAAACTTAGAAAATAAACAAAGTGAGTCAAAAAAATACCTGATGACAGAAATTTAGGAGGGAAGAAGAATTCACCATTCTAGTTCAGATAACAGAAATAGTTATAGACAGAAGGTGTTTGCTTTCACGGTTTCATGGCCTCTGTGTACTTGTTTTCATGACCTTTGTGTAACTGCTTTCATAGTTTCATGATCAGATCCTCTTCGTTCGAGGTTAGAAAGAGAAGCATCTGTAATAGGTGAAAAATTTAGAAACCCTAGATGTTGATTTGTGATTATGTACCAATTTTAAGCAAAATATAACAATCCCAATCAAACAATCAAGAGAAAGAGACACAAAGATTTTACGTGGAAAAACCACAATTGGACACCTTCCAATTGTGATCAAAAAAACCACGGGCAACTGCCACAAGACAATCCACTAAGAAGATTTAAAGGAATTATACAGGTATCACTCTCAATTATCTAGCGAATCCACAACGCCTAATTGAACCAACCTCTATGTGCCTCTTCCAACCCCATCTTCACCACGGAATTGTCTTTCTGATGAGCCACTCCGGATTCCACCAAAGCTTCAGGCTCGAATTCTTCAGAATCCACAACTGAAGAACAACTCTCTCTTTTGTGTATAACAAACAAACCTTTGATGTACTCTCTTTAAACCATGAGTTGAATACTCAATAAAAACATCAAAGAAAACTTAAAAAAATATCTCCAGATATAACCCTTAAGAACCAAAAAGAAGATCTGGAGAGATTCAATGAATGAATCAATGAATAGCCTAGATTTGGGAGAAACCCAACTATTTATAGAAAACCAAAGCAATCCTAGTTGGGAAAGAAAACCAACTTCTTGCAGAACTCCAAAGTAATCTTGTTTTTGAAGGAAACCAACTTCTTAAAGAACTCTTGTTACAACCTTGGTTTTGATCCATGGAATTTCACAACAAAAAGTCCTAACAGTAGGGATAGAAGGCTTTGGCAGGTGGTCTTCTATGTCCATGGGAGATGAATGAGGTGGGTTTGTGAGATTTGGAGACTGTAGACACCCCATTTTTGACCGTCCTCAAGACTTGGATGTGCTTGTAGGTACATCCAGCCACAAGTTCGATTGCTCATCAGGTACTCGACTTTCGCAGCGGAACGTCATAGGTTTGAGCTTTCCAAACCCTGTATCCTTTCTGCTCCATTTTTGGACCATGTGTTGGTCCTTTCAACATGTTTCTCACAGTGCACTGCCGGCCACTCTCTGCCACTGCCGGCCTTGCTTTTGTCCCTACCTACTATTGATGAAGCCTGCTGGTCATCAATGAGGCACTGCCGGCCACTATTGACGGCCGGCAGAACCCTTTGTCTCAGCAGATTTCACACCAGATCTTTTGAGCCAGCTAGTTTTCACTCATCTCTCCTCTATACACGTGTATGGAGGGATGAGGCTCTTTTCAAGCTTGTTTAACAAGCTTTGCATTGCCTCTCTTCTATATAAGGAGAGGCTCCTCCTTCATTTCAGAGGTTCAGAAAAATGGGCTGAGAGTTATAGATATAGCTTTGTATCTATATCTCTCTTTGTTCTTGTTTTGAGCTTCAAAAGTGTAGTTTTGTCTTAGTTTAACACACAAACACACACTCAAACACCTTGCTTGTATTGCTGAGGCTTCTTGAAGTTGTTTTTTGTGTTCTTGGGTTGATTTGAGCTTGAAAAGCTTGCTGGAGCTGCAGTTTTAAAGAATGTCTTCAAGGGTGAGTTTCTATCCCTTAAAACCCCCATTCCTGCTTAAGCTTTTAGCCCTTCTTGCATGCTGTTTTAAGCTTAGCTTTCTACTGGAAAAAGTTCGGTTTTTGCATGCTTAAAAAGTTTGTTTAAGGTCACTTTTTTGTTTAGGGTGATCTACCTCCCCTTAGGCCTTATTTTGAGCCATTCCTTTAGGCTTTTGTTGCAACCTTTGCATGACTTTTCTACCACTAAAATCCAGAGGATTTTCAGTGGTGGAAAGGTGGTTTTGGAGTCTTAAATTGGAGAGGGTCATCCCCTCTCCTTGTGTCTTGTTTACTTGTTTCACATGCCTCATGTTTGAGCATGTTTACTAAGCTTGTGTTAGCTTATTCTTAGCATGTATTTGTGGTTATTTTGCTGAGGCTTGCCACTATTTTTGGTTGCTTTGGTCACTCCATGCATGGTTTATACACTTGTAGTATAAATCACACAAACTAGCTTTGCATGTTTCATGAAGTAGCATGTCTTTCTAGCCTATGTTGTGTCCATTTCATCATGTTCTTAGGCTCGTTTTACCATGTCATACCTATGTTAGGGTTTGGTTTGGTTGGCCTTTGCATGTTCCTTGCACTTGTAGTGCATTTCCATGAATTAGCCTAACATGCATCATGCTTTAACATGTCATTCTAGCATGTTTTTGGCTTAACTTCATGAAGCTTTTGTCCATGTTTTAACATGCTTTAGCTCTGATTTAGGTTGTTTTGGCCATGCATGCCTCGCTTTGTATAGCTATAGTGCATTCTAGCTTGTTAGCTTTGTGTATCAAGTCCACTAGCATGCATTGCTTGGCCTATTTCAATGATTTGGCATCATTTGTAATGTGATTTCAGTCCATGTTTCATGGCCATGCACTTGTATCTTTCACTCATTCAATGCGTTGGAGGGTTTCCCCCTTTATGCCTTAACATGAATCATTGTGTATGCCTTCATGCCTTAGCTTGCGAGCCATCATTTCAGTGCGTATTTGGGGTTATTTTGCCATGATATAACTCTGATTTTTTTGGGTTAAGTCATCCCATGCTTGGTCTTAATAGGTGTAGTGTAATCCACCTTATTTGCCTTGTATGCATTATGCCTTATGCCCTTCATGCTAGCATATTTTGGCTTCCTTCCATGCATGTCTTAGTATCATTTTAACATGTTCTAGGACTATTTTGGGTTGCCTTCGCCATATGCTTCATGTTTTGTATAGCCGTAGTGCAATTGGCCTTGCTAGTTTTGTGTTTTGATGACTCATGCATGCTATCTTTGAGCTATTTAGATGATTTGGTATCATTTAATACTTCATTTCAGAGCTTATAGTATTGCCATGTTCCCACTTCTTCCATGCTTTGAGTGCCTTTGAGGGTTGTGCATTGTTGCCTAGTTTATGGCTTAGCTTGTATGCTTGCATGCCTAGGTATTTGTGCCCTTATCTCAGCATGTTTTTGGTCTTTGTTAAGACCTATTTGAGCTCTGTCCATGCTTGGTTCATGCATATGTGCCATGTATTGCATGTCTCCTTTGTAATCCTCTTTGCTAGCTTTAATGCTTAAGGACCATTGCATGCTTTACTTGTGTTGATTAAATGATTTGGCACCATTTCTTACCTCATTTCAGTGCACTTAGTGTTGCTACACTTCCACTTTTGTCACTCTTTGAGCACTCTCGAGAGTTATGCTCTTAGGCCTCTTTGATAGGCCATTGCATTGTGCATGCTTGTATATGCTTTTGGTGCCTTCACTTTTGTGCCATGGCCACTGATTTGGGCATGACTGAGGTCTACCCTTTTGGTTTAAGTCCATTTAGTATGCTATGTATATTGCATTGTGTATGCCATACTGTTCATTGCATGTAGTATGCCATCTTACATTGCATTGTGCATGCCACGTGGTTATTTACATTGTGTATGCCAAGTTATTTTGCCTTGCATTGAGTATGCATGTCCCTAACATTGCTAATTTGTCCTTGTAGCATTGCATTGTGCATGCATGCATTAGCATTGTTCGCATATCATTAGCTTTGTTAAGTTAATCATATCACATAGCATTGAGTATGCCATGTAGTTGCATGTTTGCATGCTTAAGTCATATTGTATGTTTGCCATGCTTGTGTTGCATTGTTGTTTGGATTAAGTATTAATCCGAGCACGAGAAACGAGCGACGTTTCATACTTCAAGTGATGAAACGTGCCTCAATTCTCGGTCGCCAACGCTCTTGATGACGCATGATAGAGTTTTAGGCTTTATATGTCTAGTTGTGCATTTATTTTACATTGAATTTGCACAAGTTGGATCTTTGGCCATCATGCATCGGGATGCGTGATTGATGGTCTTGGATCCAACTATGCCTCTCCCTTGATGTTTTGAGGTGACATGGGGTGGCATAGTGCGTACATACCCTTGGGAGACCCTCCTTTTCTCTATTTTGTGCTCTGCTGCAACTTGGTGTCACAGCACACCAGTGGCCGGCACCCTTTTGTTGTTGGCCGGCAGTCCATCATTCTTGGCCGGCAGTGCCTACTCTTGGCCGGCAGGGAGGTCGGCAGTAGCTCCTCATGGCCGGCATGCCATTGGTGCACTCCCCAGCATGTTTTTGGTAAGATCCAACAGCTAGTTCTCAAGGACACCTTGCAGATAGAGCCTCTAAAGAGCATTTGGAGAGCTTTTCGAGACAGCAATCGAGCATGCATCCTCTTCTCCTTCAACCAGAGCTGGAACAACTTAGTTTAATGCTTACTTGTTGGTTAGCTTCAATTTGTAATTTAATTAGTTAATTTGTTAATTAATTAAGTGTTGTAATAATTAGTAAGTAGATTGCTCATTATTCAATTCGGTTGTGTAATAATTAGTCTAATTAGATTATTAGATTTGTTAATTAGAATTAGCTTAGCTATCATTCATTCGGACCCTCCGTCGAGAGGGCCAACTTTTGTAATAAGTGTGCGTGCGTGTGTGAATGTCTTCCAACCCCACGTCTTTCTCCCTTTTACTTACCTGCTTTTGATGGTTAGTTTTAGGGCATGTTTCAATTAGCATCCTTATGCTTGCATGCGTGCATCATTCATTCGTATTGCATGCACCGGGTTCGGCGCATCATTCTAACTGCATTGTATTTCAAATTCCAATTTGAATACATGTATCAAGTGTAGCATTCATATGCCATCTTAGAATAGTCGAGCCTATTTCTAGTTGCATTTTGTCTGTGTTGCATTAGCCATCTTAACATAGCTAGGATCATGCATTGATTACTAACTAGCTATTGTTTTGGTTCGGAGTACTAGGTAAGCTGTTACGCTTTAGCATACCGCATGTGTGTTAATGTTGCCATGATAGCATGCTTGCCATGAGGCTACTTGCTTATGTGATATAACTGCCTGAATGCCTGTGGGTGAAGGTTGGATTACTTGAATTGGAACAATTCATTGAAATCCTCGATTTAGCCTACTTGCGAGTAGCAAACTTCAAATTGTTTCAAACAAACAAATATGCAATGTTTTGTTCCAACTTAGGCGATCTAGTCTATACTTGTATGCTGTGCGCATCACGTAGTAATTCTAGCTAATACACCGGAATAAGAACACATGTATTTTCAAAAAACAAAATATCATGCTTAGTAAAGGTCGATCTTTGATCGGGCCAACGGGGGTGCTCATTGCATGACCTTCCTCTCTTGTACCCAAGTTCCCAAGCCGAGGCAACTTTGGTGATGACGGACACGTGGCCTTAGGCACAAGTTAGGGTTTCCTAAATTCGCCCAAAACAAAATATTTAGGTGGCGACTCTGTATCTGGCAAAGCAGTCCATGTTTGGCACTTCTTTATAAAAATCAGTTTTCCAAAATGATTTGCCGGATTTGGACTCTTTGGTGATTTATCGGTCTCACATTGCACTTTGTGAGATTAGATTCAGAATCGTGACATTGAGTCTGAACTGTAGTAAGCTTAATGAACCAAAACGGGATTTCACGCCATTTCGCGCGCGGAGCCGGGGACGTTCGGGCACGTCTACAGTTTCTGGCGACTCTGCTAGGGATTAGAGAACTTGACTCGAACTCATGATATCTTGTTTTGATTACACTTATGTGTTTCTTTGCATTGCATTTGCATTGGTGCGCCTAGGACACCGTGTTTGCCGTATGCTATTCCTGAACGGTTTGCCGGAGGCTTGCTTTGAGAAGCATGCCATAAGGCTGACTGGTTGTGGGCTCTGCTACGACAGGAACACAAACCTCGGTTTTTACCGAGGCACCCTTTTTGACCATTCGACCTAGTGCATATCGGAATCCATAGTGACCATTTCAAGCTAGGACAGGTTACTTACCCGATTGTAGGTTGTTTGAAACCGCTGCGTGTGTAGTGAAACCCTAGCTCCTGACAAAATAGGACAGGGAAACCCTACCCCAACATAGGGGTGTTTTGGCTCTTACTTGCATGATATTTGCTGTCAGAGTGTGTCTCTACAGGTTGCGTGTATCAGTTTGCAAGTCTGGGTATCAGGCCTGAGGGCATCAATATATTTTGGGGGAATTAGTTTTACCTAAGGGTATCAGTTTATAGGCAGAATTTTGGACAGAATTTAGTAATGAGTACAGTCATTCAGCTATGTTCATGTCTGTATTGGTGAAATTGGGCTGAGATCCTGCCGGTTTTCTCTTTTGCAAGGTAGTTTTGGAACTGTAGCTTCAGAAGGCTCCGATATCCCTCAAGACTTTGTCAGGTCAGAGATTCAGTTTAAGAGCAGTCGGTATTTTCCTTCGCTGATGCAAGGCAGAGAAAGGCCAATCAAGGCTCACTGGTTCATCTGATCCGTTAGTCACCAGTCACATCACCTCTGTTCAGTTCAGCAAACTCGTGATGACGCAAAATTCAGAAGAAATCGTGGTCATGGCAGCAGCATTAAACCAGGGAATCGCCATGCAGGGTGAGACCGATGTTGAAATGCAACGCCCGCCCAGGTCACCTACCGCACATCCAATCTAGGAACCCCAATTATTCCAAACCCGTGAGCCCACCACTTTTGAGCTGATGGGAATGATCGGCGATCTTTAGAGTTCTGTGGCTGATCTAGCCTTCAGAATGTCGGCTCCGTTATCAATCATATCACATGCCGGGTACTTCATGCCGGAAGAGCCTCCACTATTGGGGCGAATTGTAATTGAACTTAGTCAACCCGAAACCATCCCAAGTTCCGGCAATGACATGTCGACAACAACAGGACTTCGCACTGATGTAGCAACCCAAACCTTTGACCAAGTTGAGGCGAGTGGTAAGAACAAGGTGGAGGCGGACACTGATCCCTATGAACAACTTCTACAGGCTGTTGAGGCTTTGAAAGCCGGGGGACTGAACAAACAGCAAGTGCTCGCAGTTGCTGCAAAAACTGTGGATGACACCTTCGTTACTCAGAACGAGGGCAGTTCGAGCCAAGGGGAAAATCGGGAGAAGGGCCGTTGTACCAGAACTGTTCCTCCTAATCCTAATTCTACATCCAGGAAAGATCAGCAGACCAAACCAGCACCTGCTGACCCTTTTGCCAATGCATCCAGCAAAAATCCACAAACCTCGAAGCATTTACCCCGAGGTCGCAGGGTCTTCCATGCCCTCTATATGCCTTTGTCCAAGGCTCTTCAAATCCTTGCTGAAAAGGGGTATCTCAAACCCCTCGAGTCTCGGCCTCTCCTTAGTCGTCTTCCACCTAGTCATGACGCTACCCAGTACTGTGCGTACCATCAACAAACAGGTCATAACACCGACAATTGCTTTCGTCTTCGCCACGAAGTACATGATTTGTTTGAAAACGGGGTCGTCCTTCCACCAAGCTCAGCAAAGTCTATCGTCATTGGATCAGTGAACCTGGAGGATAATGTGATGTGATCAGGGGACGAACCACTTGCGGGCGGCGCTCAGTTTACTTTAGATATGGCGTATGGCACGCACTATTTTGAGCATTTGCGAATGCTAGTTTTTGTACTTTCTGACTTGGGTATTCAGTCAGTTTTGTTGTCTTGTATAGAGTCAGTCTTTTGTACTGAGTTAGTCGGGTCTGTCTTGTTGCATTGAGTTAGTCCTGTTTTGTTAGAGTCGGGTGATTTCGGGGGTGTTACCTCGGACATCACTTGCTTGTTTTGTGTTTGTCTTTTCACTTTCTTTTGAGTCTGTTTCTGCCTTGGAGCTAGTTGTGCCAACAGATTTTGAATGAAACAGCAGTGATTGTCACACTCTTGTGTTTGCTTCTGCCTTGTGCCAGTTGTGCCAGAAGTTCTGAATGAGATGGCAGTATTTGACTAAAACTGTGTCTTTTCTGTGCCTTGAAGTCATTGCATTGACCTAAGGTTTTCAAAACTTTTCAAACATTGTGATGAAAACGAAGAGGAAGGAATTCCTCGGGATTTGCAAAAACTTGATCAATTGAGAGAAAGAAAGGCGTGCTAAGCCCTTAATGAATGAGATCATGTTTGTTAACGTGAGTACTGAGAAGGATCCTGGCTTGGTCTGGATTGGTTCTACACTGTCTTCAGTGCGAGTGATTAGTTGCTTTCCTAAAAGATTTCAAAAAATGTTTTGCGCAGTCCTGCGAAGACCTGTGTGGAATCGCTCTTGAGATTGTGCAGCCTAGGATCGCTCTCAGCCTCGAGACTCGACCCCCTTACTTTCAAACCTTGAACTTGGATTCAGAATGTTCAACCGTCAACTACAATGTAAGGCCTGTGTGGCCGAATCAGAAGCAGTCCATGAATTAGGGGCGAGAATATCAGATGTGATCAAAAGAAAGCTTGTAAAGCTGGATCAGGAGCACCCTTCGAACTATGGGCAAAAATGTCCGATGTGCTCGAAGAGCCGAAGATGGATCATTCTGCAAATCAATGAAGATCGGCAAGAATGCCAAATCCCAGAAGGGAGGAAAGAAGAAAGTATTGCTGAAGGACAACCAAGTTCCTATCCACAATGCCAGGGGCAAATTCAACCCCCATAGGATGGACTCCAACATCATCAGTAAACAGCAGCCATTCTCCTGGATTCAGATGGCCTTGAGATCCTAAAACCATTTGACATGGACAAAGCTACACTTTTACCCTTGAGAGGCTCGCTGGGCCGAAAACCCGAAAGGGCGACTTAGGCAAAAGTTAGAGAAAATGAAAAAGAAAAGAAAAAGAACAAAAATAGAAAAATGCAGAAAATGAAAAAATTCTGAAAAGAAAAAGAAAAGAAAAGAAGAAACTAAGAGAATTGAAGAGAAAAGAAAAACAGAGCTCGCAAGGTTAAAAACCAGGAAGGGCGGCCTTGGCAAAAGTTAGAGCACAAAAGGAGAGGTTAATACTCGAGTGTACCTTACCCGGAACTACGTAAGGCTTGATTCCCATGTTTGGGATATATAGGCAACTTCATTCTGAAGTCCAGCCATAAACACTTCCAAATCGATTGTGTCCATGTAATGGTTCTGATCATCTTTGTCTTCTCTATATCCGGGAGTTCAGTTGTGATCATCACTTTGAGGACTGATTACAGTGCGCTGTGGTGCCATTTAGACAAGGGGCAACTTTCCGTTGCCGTGCAGTGCCATTTAGACAAGGGGCAATTTTCCATTGTTTGGATCAGAGGTTGTGCATCTCAAGAGTAAGTTCCGAGTTGGTCGAGCAGTGGCCATTGTAAAAACAGTTTTGAGGATTTTTAATGAGGTTGACTAATTTTCTCTCGAAAACTATTCAATTTTTTTCAAAACTGGACCATATCTTGGACCCAAAAAAGGAAAATTTTCAGTGCTCATAGCCTGACTTGCATGATTTTAAATCAGAAAATCGAACATGTATGTTAATCTAACTCTCATATTGATCAAAATTGTTTTAGTAGAAAACCAAAACAAAAAATGGTCAAAATGATGAACTAGGGGCACAGTTGAGTCAGGTGTTCTGTCTTTTCCCCATTGTCAACATACTTGCCAGAAAGGGCACTCTACCTGCCAGAACAAGGCATAACTGAAGTTAACAGCAAAGGGCTGAAAGCTCTCTCATCCTCCAAGTAGCGAGGTATCAAGCCGAGTGCGAAGCACGAATTGGAACGGATCAGGATATTCTACTCCCTCATCTGGACAGATTTGATCACGTCCAAACTCCCCAGCAGAGCATCGTCAATCGATGTCAGCTGCAGATTGGCTACACACCCAGTTGTAGCGCAACCCCTCTGTGGGAAAGTTCACTGTTGTGAGCAGAAGAAGAAGAATCTAGCGGAATGCTAGGGGTAAGAGCCCTTGACTTCCTGTTTATCCATCAACCACCCAGGGGAGGGATAAAAAAAGAAGAGAGATTGAAGAATAGAGAGATGTGTGTTGAGAGAAAAAGTGAGAAAAGGGCTTTTTCTCAGAAAAACAGAGTCTGAGGGTTGAGTGATGTGCGAATCACAAATGAGAAAAGGGAGGGAACAATACCCGAAGAAACTGGCTCCTCGCGAATTGAGAGGTCTCTTGCCATTGGAACACATCTGAGTGGTGTGTGTGTGTGTCTTTGGTTATCTCGATTCTTATTTTGAGTTGTTTCAGGTGTCTGTGTTTGTGTTTGTGTTTAGGTTGTTTTTCCGTTTTTTGAGTCATTTTGACTGTAGTCAGTCGTAGGCTCAATACCCAGTTAAGGATTCATTTCTCCATTTCAAAAATAAATCGTTTTGTGCTTAGAGTGCTGTGCCATTCTCCACATTTGTGCAAAACAGGATTTGTTCTTTCGTAAAACGGCAGGGTTTAACCCAAGTCATGTGAGAACAGTAAAACCAGGACCTATCTGAAGCTACATAGGTTCCAGACTGCAAAGCAAAAGAAAAGAGGGAAAATTGAAGCATCTGAGTTTGTTTCAACTTCAGAAAATTCCGTGATTATACTCCAGATGTACCTCCTCGGGCCTTGTCAATGCTCTGAAGTATGAGTGTACCTCTACCTTAAGCTCAAGCTCGAGTTTGCTTCAAGCCAGAATGGCAATCAGAAAGGCTCTCCCTGAGTATCATTCTCTGCCAGGGGCATCTCGGCCGTGTTTGCAATGAGTTCTTAAGAAACCAACTGCGACGGTGGAAACTAGAGTTTGAATGGCTGTTGCCCAGAATGCAAAGGTTCGGGATTTCCGAGACTAAAGTCTGGTTTAAATACCCAGGGGTGTATCCCCGGCTTGAAATCTGTATAGAAGCCCCATAGGTTGAGATAGCATGTGTATGCACCTCAATTCTGGATACTGAACCAACCTAGTCTATCACCCCGTTGGAGAATAGGGAAAGTTGCAAATATGGTCAGAAAGAAAGATGGCGTCCAAAGTATTCTACGTGAAGAATCCTTGTCAGTATTTCAGAACATTTGTACTGTGGGTTCAAGGTAAGAGTTCGAAGAACACACAAGGGGAGATCCCCGTCAGAGTAGAGCGGTTCATCGCCACTCGCCCCATAAGGTGCTTTCTAAAGCGCCGCTTTGTTTGTTTATTGCATTCTCTAGACATCATGCTCTACATTGCTTGTAACGTGTATCATATCATCACACATATTGCATAAATGCATCTTGTACTATACTTATTCTTGTTGTCGCATAGAATATACACGTTACATTGGATGTACGTCGTTGATATTTTTGCATAGAGTATGTACATTGCATGGAGCACATTTTAACCTTGCTTGCATAGAATGTGCACTTCTCACCCTGGCATGAAATGCGCATCTTAGTGTTGCATGGAGTATACATTTCTTGCACTTGCCTCGCTATGCATGTCTCACGTGCATTGTTATGCACACTCCACCTGCATTGTTATGCACCGTTCCACCTGCATTGTTATGTACCCTCTTCATTTGCATTGTTATGCACACTTTACTTGTGTTGTCACGCACCTTACGTGCATTGCTATGCACACTTTACTTGCGTTGTCACGCACCTTCATTTGCATTGTTATGCACGTTACACTTGCATTGTTATGCATGTTTCAGTTGCATTGTTATGCACACTCTAGTTGCATTGTTATGCACGCTCCAGTTGCATTGTTATGCACACTTCACCCGCATTGTTATGCACTTTTCACCCGCATTGTTATGCACACTTCACTTGCGTTGTCACGCACGTTTCACCCACATTGTTACTGTCACGACCCAAACCCGCCCCTATGGGTTTAGCATCGTAACCGGCCAGTAATCCGTGATTACCAAAGGCCTGCTTAACAGTAAGAACAATAATACAGAGTAAGGGGCTGGCGGAAGCCAAATAGTAAATAAAAGATGTCCAATGAGCTGTGACAATCTGAATGCAAAAAGACCTTTATAGACAAGCCACACTCGGAGTCAAAACATATATACATGCAACATAAACACAACGTCAAGATTAGAGGCCAAATCCCTAACTATAACTGTACAGTCGAGTCTTATTCAGCTGATACAAAACAGAGACAAAAAGGGAGTGGATCTAAAACACCCCTAATAGCCTTGGCTTTAACGCAATCGGAACCTCGAGGTGAGGCACAATGGTTGGCTTAGACAAAACTGGAGCTTAGCCTGACACTTCTAGTTTCGGTCCGATGCCTGGACACCTACATATAAATATAAACAGTGAGCTAAAGCCCAGTGAATAACAAATGTGTAAAGAGGTTAATAATGAATGTCCTTTCAGTAATTAAAACAGTCAATTGCATCAGTAAATCAGTCATTTAGAACCATAATAGTCATATGTGGTACATCCCATAGCAAAACAGTACAGTAGGTCTTAATAGACCGAACAGTCAGTTGATGGCCATCATAATAGTAAACAGTAGTAGTTCCAAACAAGGGAACTGACAGAGATCTCTGTGACAGTGGTAGTAACAGTATAGTAACAGTAAATTGCTATGGATGCCATGAATACAGTTTACAAATAGGACAAACATTCATTCAGTAAGTAATGTCATTTCAGAAAGCAGTATCATCAGTCGTTTAGAAATAGTTGTAATTGAACATATCTTTACAACATTGTTACTCACAGAGCACTGGGCTACAGATAGGCTAATGAGCGTCCTCGGATGCCAACCCTACACAGTTATAGAATGAACACACACTAAGTCACACGCATGGGAAATAATAACTTAGCCCCTATCTTGACTCGGTGTGGCCCTATAGCATTATCGTCATGAAGATGCCTTAAACATGGCTTAGGAATGCCTAGGATGGAATGAGGATGCAAAAATGCACTTTAAAACACTTTTCAAATTTTTGCTGAAACAGGGGTCTCGCTCGAGCATGGCTTTCTACGCTCGATCGAGCTTACCAAAATAGAGGGGTCACTCCAGCGTGAACTCCTTCGCTCGAGCGATCTGTAAAAACATGAAAAGTACTGGATGTTGAAAATCCCCGCTCGACGCCTGCTTGACGCTCGCTCGAGCGTGAGACACAGCTCTTCGCTCGATCATGGGTCTCATCGCTCGAGCGTGCATCTGCGTGCACAAAAACCTGAGAGCTTACAATCTACGCTCGAGCCAGCATTTCGTCGCTCGAGCGGAGCTTTGAACAAAAGGTGGTCGCTCGAGCGTGGAATCCTTCGCTCGAGCGTGGAAGCCAAAATCTGGAATTTCCAGATTTGCTTCCAAAGCTCAAACCAAGCATTCAACACATCAAAACCCAACCTTTTGGGCCATTTTTCTAGAAAACACTTGAAAACTCATACTACAACATATTTTGAAGATCAATTTGTAAAATCAAAGCCCAAAGGTAAGTCAATTAAACACCAAATTCAATGAAACTTTCATGAGCTAGGCAAGAGCATAACATGTAAGTGTTCTAATGAATTTTAATGCTCCAAAACATAGCCAAATGCAAGTTTGAACTCCAAAACATGGTGAATTCATGGACTACAACCAAAATGTGGACATGCATGTTGAAATTCTTATGAAAACAACCTCCAATTCAAGAATATGTACATGCATGCATGAATTAGCTACTCAAATTAACTCTATAAGTCAATTCTTGACTCTAATCACCAAATTTCCATGAACCATGCAAGAAACAACTTAATTTTACAATTAAGAGAAAGGATTCCCTACCTTAGGTCTTGAACTCCAAGTAGGTTAGCTCAATTTTGCAATTATCCTTCAAATCTTCTAGGTTCAAGCAAAATCTAGATGAATTCACCCTTTTCTCCTACTCTCCCTCTCTCATACGGTTTGGTCTAGGGAAAGGATGAAGAATGGTGTATGAATTGAGTTCCAAACAAGATTTGTAAAAGTGGCCCACCCAATGGCAATTGTGTAATAAACTCAAACTAATGTAATTTAACATTATTTAACCTAATTAATCATTCCAAATCGAATTTTAATTAAGTCTACCATAAAATCACATAAATCCTAATTAGCACATAACACCAATCAATTTCTGATTCGGTCGCCGATAAGGCCTTCAATTCGCAGTTCGAAATTAAGACATTAACAGATTCATTCGGAAATGAAACAGATAGAAATGCATTCAAAGCAATACACTCATACAATCGATTCAGGAGATCATTCTTATCAGTTACTTATCATGCTTAATCACAGATTAGCACTAATTAGAGGTGAGGGTTGTCACAGTCTTCCCTCCTTAAAAAGAGTTTGGTCCTCTAAACTCGAATTACCTTCATTCTGGAAGAACACTGGATTCAGGGGGAACAATTCAGGGTATCTTTTCATCATATCGTCTTCCCTTTCCCAAGTGGCATAGATGCCACCATGGTTTTGCCAATCCACTTTCACTAATGGAATTTCTTTATTTCTCAACTTCTTGATTCGTCGATTGACAATCTGAATAGGCCGTTTTTCATAAGTGTAGTCATCACTTAGCACTACACGGGTGGGCTCAATAACATGAAAGGGATCCCGGAGATAGTCCCTCAACATTGAAATATGGAAGACATTATGCATATGCTCTATTTCAGGAGGAAGCGCTACTTGATACGCCACCGGATTAATCTTTTCAATGATTTCATACGGCCCAACATACCTCGGTGCTAGCTTGCCCTTAGCCCCAAAACGAGTCTGCCCTTTCATTGGTGTCACTTTAACAAAAACATGATCACCCACTTCATATTCCCTGTCTCGCCTTCGGACATCCGCGTAACTTTTCTGTCAGCTTTGTGCAGTTTTCAATCTCTGTTGAATCAGTTTCACTTTTTCTGTGGTTTTATGTACAATCTCGGGCCCAAGCAAAGGCCCATCTCCAACTTCTGCCCAGCAAATAGGAGATTGGCATTTTCTGCCATATAAAGCCTCGAAAGGCGCCATACCAATGCTCGAGTGAAAACTGTTGTTGTAGGCGAATTCGGCTAAAGGTAAATGACTTTCCCAATTTCTTTGGAAATCAAGAACACACATACGTAGTAAGTCTTCCAGAGTCTGGATTGTTCTCTTTGACTGGCCATCCATCTGGGGATGGTATGCACTACTCAGCCTCAATTCAGTACCCAATGCAGTCTGTAGGCTTTGCCAGAACCTCGATGTAAATTTTGAGTCCCTATCAGAAACAATGGACACAGGCACTCCATGCAATCTAACAATCTCATCAATATAAATCGTAACCAATTTGTCCGCATTATAAATTGTTTTGACAGGTAAGAAGTGAGCAGACTTAGTCAATCTATCAACAATAACGCAAATTGAATCCATACCTTTACTAGAGCGAGGTAATCCAACAATAAAATCCATAGTGATATGTTCCCATTTCCACTCCGGTATTGGTAAGGGCTGAAGTAAGCTCGCGGGTCGTTGATGTTCGGCTTTAACTTGTTGACAATGCAGGCATTTCGATACAAACTCAGCAATTTCTTTCTTTATTCCCGGCCACCAAAAGTTAAGTTTCAAGTCTTGGTACATTTTTGTATTCCCTGGATGGATGGAAAGTTTCGAATTGTGGCCTTCCTGCAAAATTCGCCTTTTCAGTTCAGAATCATTTGGTACACACAACCTTCCCTGAAACTTCAACACATTGTTTTCAAATTTGAGGTCCGGCCTTGGTTTGGATTCCCATTCATCAATGACCTTTCTCAGAAAGTCATGTTGATGTTGGTTCTCTTTAATCTCTTCAATAAGTGCCGGTTGGGCAGAAATAGTAGCCAATGTCCCACCTTGTTCTCGTAAAACAATCTCAACTTTAAATTTTTCAAGATCACATAACAGTTCTTTCTGTCCGGTGAGTAAGCAGGCTAAATTCCCAATTGATTTCTGACTCAGTGCATCAGCAACGGTATTAGCTTTTCCCAGATGGTACAAAATTTGCAAGTCATAGACTTTTATCAGTTCTAACCATCTCCGTTGCTTCATGTTCAATTCTTTCTGTGTAAAGAAATACTTCAAAATCTTGTGATCGGTGTACACTTCACATGTTACCCCATATAGGTAGTGGCGCCAAATTTTCAATGTAAACACTACTGCAGCAAGTTCTAGGTCATGAGTGGGGTAGTTTTTCTCATGTGGTCTCAGTTGTCGGGAAGCATACGCGATAACTTTACCATTCTGCATTAAAACACATCCCAAACCCTTATAAGAAGCATCACTGAAAATGGTAAATCCATCCGTACCTGAGGGTAGGGTGAGAATCGGTGCAGTCACAAGTTGAGTCTTTAATTCCTAAAAAGCTAATTCTCTCTGATCGGTCCAGTCAAATGATATCCCCTTTTAAGTCAATTGAGTCAATGGTAGAGCGATTTTGGAGAAATCTTTCACAAATCTTCTGTAGTACCCGGCTAAGCCTAAGAAACTTCAGACTTCAGTGACATTAGTCGGTCTAGGCCAATTCACCACTGCTTCAATTTTCTGTGGGTCCACTGAGATGCCATCCTTACTAATTACATGTCCCAAAAACATAACATTATCAAGCCAAAATTCGCACTTTGTCAGTTTAGCATACAGTTTATGTTCTCTTAAAGTCTGCAAAGCAATTCTCAAATGATGTTCATGTTCTTCTTTACTCTTGGAATAAATCAAAATGTCATCTATAAATACAACCACAAATTCATCGAGAAACGGTTTGAAAATTCTGTTCATAAGGTCTATAAATGCAGCAGGTGCATTAGTAACTCCAAAAGGTATAACAAGAAATTCGTAATGTCCATACCTCGCTCGAAAGACAGTCTTTTCAATGTCCCCTGGTTTGACTTTCAATTGGTGGTATCCGGATCTAAGATCAATTTTGGAGAAAACCTGGGCACCCTGTAATTGGTCAAACAAGTCATCAATACGAGGCAATGGATATTTGCTTTTCACTGTTATCTTATTCAGTTCACGGTAGTCAATGCAGGGTCTCAGTGAGCCGTCTTTTTTTTTTTCACAAATAAAACTAGTGCGCCCCACGGCAATGTACTGGGCCTGATGAACTTCTTATCTAACAATTATTGCAGCTGAATTTTTAGTTCCTTCAATTCGGTAGGTGCCATTCTGTACGGAGCTTTGGAAACTGGTTGTGTACCCAGTATCACTTCAATAGTGAACTCTATTTCCCTATCAATCAAATCCCCTGGCAGATCTTCTGGAAAAACATTTGGGAATTCTCTGACTATAGGAATACTGTTCACATTAGCTTTAGTGTCAGTAGGTACAGTCAATATGCAACATAAATACCCTTTACACCCCTTCTTAATCAATTTGGATGCTTTCATGGATGAAATCAGGTATGGGGGAGGTACTACACCAACTCCGTTAAATACAAATTCAGGCAATCCAGGTGGATGGAAAACAACTTGTTTCATTACACAGTCTATGGTGGCATGATATTTTGTTAACCAGTCCATTCCCAATATTACATCGAAATGATCAATGTTCAAAGGCAGTAAATCAATATACAAATGCACATCCCCAATGACAATCTCACATGCAGGATACACATAAGCACAAGTCATGGATCCCCTAGCGGGTGAAGATACAGCTAACAAATAGTTCATGGGTTCTAATGGTCTATTTAATTTTCGCGAAAAAGCATGCGAGACAAATGAATGTGTAGACCCCGAATGAATCAGAATATAAGCATTTTGAGCACAAATTGAGAGTATTCCTGACACAATTGTCTCGATATTCTACACATCTCCTGGCACGAGTGCAAACACCCGGTCTTGCCTTAAAGGCTCATTTCCAATAGCTTTGGGGTTGGATTTTGGTGTGATAGTTGATGCTGCGGCGCTAGCTGCAGCTTTACTATTGCCTTGGGAAGTGGAAGGGCAATCTTTGACCATGTGGCCCACCTTGCCACACCTGTAACAAGCACCAGAAATTTTATAGCAAACCCCTTTATGCCTTTTTCCATATTCGGAGCAGGGTGGTATGGAACCATTTCCCTGACTGGAACTGTTTGTTGACCCCGTGTTTTGCTTCTTATTCAATGAACTGTTCCGGCCTTTCTTAAACTTAAAGCCCCGTCTCTTACCGCGCCACTCGGTCGCGGGTGTTTCAGTCTGTTTCAATACTTCAATATTCGATTCAGCTATTATTGCTCGGTCAAGAACATCCATGTATTTAAGCAGTTTTAGGACATTGATTCGATCAAGTATTTCCACATTGAGCCCGCCTTCAAACTTTCGGGCCTTTGTATAATCAATGTCCACCATATGTGGTGCATATCTGGCGAGTTCTGTGAATTTCGATTCATACTCTGCTACTGACATGGTACCTTGTTTCAACTGTTCAAATTCAGTCACTTTGCGATCTCTAACACACTGAGGGAAGTACTTTTCAAAGAAGGCTTCTTTAAATTGAGCCCAAGTCATAGCATTGTTGGTGTCACGAACGAGCATCCACCACCGTCTAGCCTCTTCTTGTAGAGTAAAGGTAGCAGTAACACCTTATGTGCTTCAGAACACGGAAACACTTCGAACAATTTTTCAGTTTCTAGAACCTATGCTTCGGCCTTTAGTGGTTCAAGGCCTCCTTGGAATGATGGTGGTTTCATTTTACTGAACTTCTGTGTCAAAGCAATTATATCATCATTGGCATTTGGTTCTGGCTGTACTGGAGGAGGTGGGGGCTGTTGGTTCTGTTGTTGCCTTAAGGCTTCAGTCAATAGTTCGATCGTTCTTTCTAACCTTGCCATTCTTGCCTCAGATGATTCAGATTCATCCACATTTCTTGCGTTTTCCATTTCACTATAGGCAATATGGTAATAATAAACATAGGAAGTTGCTGACTTACATATTAGCACATTAGCACACATATTCATATCATAGCCACACACACTTTCTCATGCTCATGCAATGCCCTAATTACTTTTCTAAGACATCCTATAGCTTATTTGGATACGTGTGTGCGGTATAGCTCGTGCTTTGAAATTGCTCTGATACCACTCTGTCACGACCCAAACTCGCCTCTATGGGTTTAGCATCGTAACCAGCTAGTAATCCGTGATTACCAAAGGCCTGCTTAACAGTAAGAACAGTAATACAGAGTAAGGGACTGGAGGAAGCCAAACAGTAAATAAAAAATGTCCAATGAGCTGTGACAATCTGAATGCAAAAAGACCTTTATAGACAAGCCACATTCGGAGTCAAAACATATATACATGCAACATAAACACAACGTCCAGATTAAGGGCCAAATCCCTAACTATAACTGTACAGTCGAGTCTTATTCAGCTGATACAAAACAGAGACAAAAAGGGAGTGGATCTAAAACACCTCTAACAGCTTTGGCTTTAACGCAATCGGAACCTCGAGGTGAGGCACAATGGTTGGCTTAGACAAAACAGGAGCTTAGCTTGATGCTCCTAGCTTCGGTCCGGTGCTTGGACACCTACATATAAATATAAACAGTGAGCTAAAGCCCAGTGAATAACAAATGCGTAAAGAGGTTAAGAATGAATGTCCTTCAAGTAATTAAAATAGTCAATTGCATCAGTAAATCAGTCATTTAGAACCATAGTAGTCATATGTGGTACATCCCATAGCAAAACAGTACAGTAGGTCTTAATAGACCGAACAGTCAGTTAATGGCCATCATAACAGTAAACAGTAGTAGTTCCAAACAAGGGAACTGACAGAGATCTCTGTGACAGTGATAGTAACAGTATAGTAACAGTAAATTGCTATGGATGCCATGAATACAGTTTACAAATAGGACAAACATTCATTCAGTAAGTAATGTCATTTTAGAAAGCAGTATCATCAGTCGTTTAGAAATAGTTGTAATTGAACATATATTTACAACATTGTTACTCACAGAGCACTGGGCTACAGATAGGCTAATGAGCGTCCTCGGATGCCAAACCTACACAGTTACAGAATGAACACACACTAAGTCACACGCATGGGAAATAATAACTTAGCCCCTATCTTGACTCGGTGTGGCCCTATAGCATTATCATCATGAAGATGCCTTAAACATGGCTTAGGAATGCCTAGGATGGAATGAGGATGCAAAAATGCACTTTAAAACACTTTTCAAATTTTTGCTGAAACAGAGGTCTCGCTCGAGTGTGGCTTTCTACGCTCGAGTGAGCTTACCAAAACAGAGGGGTCGCTCGAGTGTGAACTCCTTCGCTCGAGCGGTCTGTAAACACATGAAAAGTACTGGATGTTGAAAATCCCTGCTCGACACCCGCTCGATGCTCGCTCGAGCGTGAGACACAGCTCTTCGCTCGATCGTGGGTCTCGTCGCTCGAGCGTGCGTCTGCGTGCACAAAAACCTGAGAGCTTGCAATCTACGCTCGAGCCAGCGTTCCATCACTCGAGCGGAGCTCTGAACAAAAGGTGGTTGCTCGAGCGTGGAATCCTTCGCTCGAGCGTGGAAGCCAAAATCTGGAATTTCTAGATTTGCTTCCAAAGTTCAAACCAAGCATTCAACACATCAAAACTCAACCTTTTGGGCCAATTTTCTAGAAAACACTTGAAAACTCATACTACAACATATTTTAAAGATCAATTTGTAAAATCAAAGCCCAAAGGTAAGTCAATTGAACACCAAATTCAATGAAACTTTCATGAGCTAGGCAAGAACATAACATGCAAGTGTTCTAATGAATTTCAATGCTCCAAAACATAGCCAAATGCAAGTTTGAACTCCAAAACATGGTGAATTCATGGACTATAATCAAAATGTGGACATGCATGTTGAAATTGTCATGAAAACAACCTCTAATTCAAGAATATGTACATGCATGCATGAATTAGCTACTCAAATTAACTCTATAAGTCAATTTTTGACTCTAATCACCAAATTTCCATGAACCATGCAAGAAACAACTTATTTTACAATTAAGAGAAAGGATTCCTTACCTTAGGTCTTGAACTCCAAGTAGGTTAGCTCAATTTTGCAATTATCCTTTAAATCTTCTAGGTTCAAGCAAAATCTAGATGAATTCATCCTTTTCTCCTACTCTCCCTCTCTCATACGGTTTGGTCTAGGGAAAGGATGAAGAATGGTGTATGAATTGAGTTCCAAACAAGATTTGTAAAAGTGGCCCACCCAATGGCAATTGTGTAATAAACTCAAACTAATGTAATTTAACATTATTTAACCTAATTAATCATTCCAAATTGAATTTTAATTAAGTCTACCATAAAATCACATAAATCCTAATTAGCACATAACACCAATCAATTTCTGGTTCGGTCGCCGATAAGGCCTTCAATGCGCAGTTCGAAATTAAGACATGAACAGATTCTTTCGGAAATCAAACAGATAGATATGCATTCAAAGCAATACACTCATACAATCGATTCAGGATATCATTCTTATCAGTTACTTATCATGCTTAATCATAGATTAGCACTAATCAAAGGTGAGGGTTGTCACAGTTACGCACGTTACTTGTATTGTTTTGCCCATCTATCTTGCGCTGTCACGCACGTTACTTGCATTGTTTTGCACACTCTTTACTTGCGTTGTCACACACGTTTACTTGCATTGTTATGCATCGTTCCACCTGCATTGTTATGCACGTTTCACTTGCATTGTTGTGTGCTCTCCACTTGCATTGTTATGCACACTTCACTTGCGTTGTCACGCACGTTATTTGCATTGTATTGCATTGTACCTATCAAGTTCTTTCTCATTCATGCACGATATTGTATGTACGGTTCATTCAAAGAAGTTCTGTTTAAGATCATTCACTTAGTGTATCTATCATACTTTGTTCACTTAGTGCATCTATCACACTTTGTGTTCACCTTTAGTGCATCTATCACACTCTGTTCACTTAGTGCATTTATCACACTTTGTGTTCACCTTTAGTGTATCTATCATACTTTGTTCACTTAGTGCATCTATCACACTTTGTGTTCACCTTTAGTGTATCTATCATACTTTGTTCACTTAGTGCATCTATCACACTTTGTGTTCACCTTTTGTGTATCTATCATACTTTGTTCACTTAGTGCATCTATCACACTTTGTGTTCACCTTTAGTGTATCTGTAGACACCCCATTTTTGACCGACCTTAAGACTCAGACGTCACCGATTGAGTACTTGGTGATGCTGCATATTGTGCTCGTTCAGAAGTCTCAGAGTCTCGGCTGCGAGCCTTGCCTCCGGACTTTCGGGCTTTTCTGTGCTTTGCCTCGGTTTGCGAACCAGGCTCTGTTTTCTCTGTTTTCTCTTCTCGAAGGGAGGGAGAGGTCTCGTAAATCATCTCTCAGTGGCCGTAGGCTACGTTTCGTGGTCGTAGGCCATTTTTCCCATTTCGGAGCCCGGTTCCCGGTTTTCGGAACCGTCGGCCATGTGCCTCAGTTCGGGACCGCTTAACTACCTCCGTTTGCTCTGGTTTTTGGCATACATCATATTTCCTCCCTTTTGAGGGACACTATGGCTCGAGAGACCAACTTCGTGGTCAAACGCCACCTTCGGTGCTTAACAGTCAGTTTTCGGGGCCTCAGGCTGCGCGTTTTGGCCCCCGAACCTTCGTTTTGCATCGGTTTGAGCTCATTTTTGGCAGGGACCTCTGTTTCATTGTTAGGAAGGTCGTAGAAGGGTGGGAGGCCAGCAATTGTTCTGAGGACCGGTTTTATTCCTTCATTGCCCTCCGTTGCCCGTTTTCCTCGCTAGAAAGCTAGTGTTGACCACTCCCGGGCCACTTTCTTTGACCCTCAACCCCATATTTGTGTTGTACACACCTGGGAGGCCACCAATATGTCATGGCCGGCCATCAATTCATCTTGACCCTTTTGAACCCCTCTAAAAAGTGGGGTTTTCTCTCTCATGGTTCACTTTTTCAGGGTTTCAACCACATGGCTGTGTTGTGCACACATGAGAGGCCACCAATATGGGTGGCCGGCCAGCTTTTTTTCATTGACCCTTTTGACCTTGGCCGGCCGACCAAGGGAGGTGGCCGGCCGGCCACCTGGAGCCTCAATAACTGGCTGGCCATGATCCTTGCACCCTGTTCCTTCCAGTTATGCCCTCCTTTCCCCTCCAGATTCTGTATCCGAGGGGGGGAACTTTTGGGGGGGAAACTTAAATTTGAATCTCCCCCCTTTTCTCCACTCCTTGGCCTATATAACCAGCCCCTCCCCTTCAGTTTTAAGGGTTACAAAACCTTGTTTGGAGCTCTTGCATTATATCTCTCTCTCTCTCTACTTCAACCCTAAAAACCCTTAAGCCCCTTGCTTCACCTCATAGCACCACACCACCACCATCCATTCCAACAACTTGGGGCTGTCTTTCAGAGCTTAGGAGCACATTTTCTCAAGCCAAGAGCTGCTGGTCCATTGGTCTTCAAGGGTAAGCCTCTTTTCCTTCTTTTTTGTTCCTATCTTGCTCTATATCTAAGCCTTGTTTGCAAGCATTTTTGGGCTCCGACCCTAACTGAATATACTCTTATTTTTACCTCCTTTTCATGTTTTATTAAGGGCCTTTCCCTATTTAAGGCTTCCTTCTTGCCACTTGTGTTTAAACCCTCTTTTAGGCCTATTTTTGCATAGTATTTTAGGCTTATTTGTGAGCTGTTTTAGACTTGGTTATAAACTATAAAGTGGGTTTTTTTGAGCCCCTCTTCAACATTGTTGAAGGGCTCTCCTCTGTTTTAGGCCAGCAGCTATCACTTGCTTCTTTGTCCCTCTTTTGGCCTTTTTCTTGCATAATGTTTTAGGCCTACTTGTGTTTATTTTCGTGGCTTGTTGTAAACTGTAAAGTGCCATGTTTTGAGTCCCTCTTCAACTTTGTTGAAGGGCTCTTGGCCATTTGGGACCAGCTACTGCTCCTTTCCTCTATTATCTCTTTTAGGGCCATTTTTTGCATGATAGTTTAGCCTTATTTGTGTTCATTTTTGAGACTTTTTGTAAACTGAAAAAAGGCTTTTTTTGACAGTGTCTTCATGTTTTATTAAGGTTCCATTCTTGTTTGAGGTCATATGCTATCTTGTATGCTTGGTTGCCTCCTATTTTGAGCTTTATATCCTAGCTATTGTTGCATGCCTTGTTTGGCCCTCAAGCCACTGGAATCCAGTGGATTTCCAGTGGCTTGGTCACTATTTTGAGCTTCCAAATCAGAGGGGGGGGGACCCCCTCTCACCTTGACTTGTTTGATGGCCATTTTGGCCTTCCAAAGAGACCCTACCTTGCATACTTTGTGGACTGATTTTGGGGTCAATTTGGTGAGTTTTGAGACTACCATATTTGATTTCCAAAGTGGGTTTGGGGCTGCCACATGTCCATCTTATATGTGCTTAAGAATCCCTTGTATGGCCCTCTAAAGAAACTCATCATTTTGGCATGCCATGGTTGCATATCAGTGGTTATTTGGGCCTATTTTCATATGATTTATTCACTGATTTTCGATGGTTTGGTCAGATTCCATGTGCATCTTACACTTGCCGTGTAAACCATGTTGGTTGGTCAAATTTGCATTCTATTTTAGGCCATCTTGCTAGCACCTTTTGGCCATACTCTAAATTGGAAAAATGCATGTTTTGGGACTGTATTGACTCTGTCTTTACATTTCATGTTCAAATAATGCATGCTTTGTATAGCTATAAGTCATTCCATGTGCCTAATTTTATGTTTCGGGGTCCATCTCATGCATCGGGTGCCATGTTTCCATGTTTCGGGGCTGTTTAGCATCATAGTTTAGCACTGGAATTTGCATGTTTGCATACCATATTCCATGCCTTGCCATGCTTTGGTAGAGTGGCATTCGTGCCTTAGGTTCGGTCCTCGGTTTGTGTGCATGCGTGCACGCATTTCGAGTGTCTCATTTTCACCTAATGGCCTCCTATGTGAGTGTGGCTGAGGTCCGCTTGTGTCGGTGTAAGTCCATTATGCATTGTGTATGCCATTTCATTTCATAACATTGTGTATGCTAGGCTGTATGTTAGTGCATTGTATATGCCATGTTACCTCATGCATCGTGTATGCCATTCCATAGCATTGTGCATGCTAGGTTGTATCTTAGTTGCATTTATGCATGTCATGCATAGTGCATTGTGCTTGGGATAGGAGTTAGCCCGAGCACAGGAAACGAGGTACGTTTCGTACTCCGAGTGACAGAACGTGTCTCAATTCCCAGTCACCGACACTCCGGATTATCCATGATGGAGTTTAGGTATTGTTGTGTTTATATGTGCATTCATTCCACATTGAGTCATGCAAATCGACTCCTCGGCCATCATGCATCGATATGCGTGATTGGTGGCATGAGGATCGAGACATGCATACATATGTGAAAATACATTGCTATGCCCCTTTCCTGCTCTCTGTTGTAGCAAATCAAAAACCAGCAGCCTTCCGGAGCTTGGCGCGCTTTCCAAGAACAATTGCAAACAGAGACTAATTGGGGCATCGCGATGGATTTCCGCGCCAAACATGCATCATTCATCATCCGGAGCGGAGTCGAGGCAGTCCCTAGCTTGCATGCTAGTTTTAATGGTTTCCTAGATTAATTTGTAAATTAATTAGGATTTTGTATTTATTCGGACTATACTATTCATTTGGGACTGTATCATTTATTCGGACCCTCCGAGTGAGGGCAATGTTGTAATAAGTGTGCGTGCGTGTGGTGTATGTCTTCCAACCCCACGTCTTTCTTCCCTTTTATTTACCAGCTTATGATGGTTAGATTAGGGCATGTTTCAATTAGCATACAATATGATAGCATGTTTGCATTCATTCATCTGTTTTGCATGCACCGGGCTCGGCGCATCATACTAACTGCATTTGTACTTCAATTTCAAGTTGAGTACTTGTTAGCTGTAGCATTCCATATGCCATGTTTAGAATAGCCGAGCCTGCTATAGTCGCATATTTGCATGTGTTGCATTAGGCATTTCTGTACAATTAGGATCATGCATGGATTTCTAATTAGCTTCTGTTTTGGCTTGGAGTACTCGGTAAGTTTTATGCTTTAGCATCCTTGCATGTGTGTGAGTGACTGCCATGATAGCATGCTTACCATGAGGCTATTTGCTTATGTGATATAACTGCCTGAGTGCCTGTGGGTGAAGGTTGGGTTATTTGGATTGGGACAAATCATCAACTGCGAGTTTTAAGCCCCACTAGATAGTGGCAAAACCATGTTTTCTAAGCCCACCTGAGGGTGGCAAAATCTGCATTTTAAGCCTACTTGCGAGTAGCAAATCATCTTTCAAAAACAAACATGAAATGTTTTGTTCCAATTCAGGCGACCCGGTCTATACTTGTATGCTGTGCGCGTCACATAGTAAATCTAGGCTAATAACCGGAATAAGAATACATAATGTTTTCAAAACTTGATATCATGGTTAGTAGAGGCCGATCTTTGATCGGGCGAGCGGGGGTGCTCACGAAGTGACCTTCTCCAATCGAACCCAAGTTCCCGAGCCGAGGCAACTTTGGTGATGACGGACACGTGGCCTTAGGCAACGAGTCAGGGTTTCCTAAATTTCCGAAAATAAAATATTTAGGTGGCGACTCTGCATCTAGCAAAGCAGTCCATGTTTGGCACTTCTTTCAAAAATCTGTTTTCTCAAAACGATTTGCCGGATTTGGACTCTTTGGTTCAGATTAAGAACCGTGACAATTTGAGTCCTGAACTGTAGTGAGCCCAATATCGAACGGAACGGGGGACTCATACCCTCCCGGGGCGTTCGGGGACGTCTACAGTATCTATCATACTTTGTTCACTTAGTGCATCTATCACACTTTGTTCACCTTTTGTGTATCTATCATATTTTGTTCACTTAGTGCATCTATCACACTTTGTGTTCACATTTAGTGTATCTATCATACTTTGTTCACTTAGTGCATCTATCACACTTTGTGTTCACCTTTTGTGTATCTATCATACTTTGTTCACTTTGTGTATCTATCACACGCTCGCTTTGTGTATCTATCACATGTTCATTTTGTGTATCTATCACACACGTTCGCTTAGTGTATCTATCACATGTTTGCTTAGTGTATCCATCACACTCTTTTCGCTTTGTGTATCTATCACACTTTGCTTCACTTAGTGTATCTATCACACTTTATTCGTATAGTATATCCATCACACTCTCTTCACTTTTGTGTATCTATCGCACATACTTACTCACTTTGTGTATCCATCACACTCGCTTCACTTTGTGTATCTATCACACATGTTTGCTAAGATTGCATAATTTTTTTTTTACATCCTTTCTGCATGAGTTGTAGTTTGGTTTGTATTTGCATGCTTAAACCGTTGCATTTATTGTGTGTAAATGCTTCATTACAGCTTTCTTTGCATAATCATAAGTTATGCCCTTGCATCGTGCATATCATTTGCATTTTGCCCCAGCCTGCGGGCGCATCTCTGCATGATTATATTGAATGTTTGCCTGAGTCTTCGGCCTTGTCAAAAATGGGTCGTCTCTGGGTTTTGATATTCACTCCCGTCACTTTGTGACTTTTGAGTTCTGTCAAAGAGGGGCAACTGTAGACACCCCATTTTTGACCGTTCTCAAGACTTGGTTGTGCTTGCAGGTACATCCAGCCACAAGTTCGATTGTTCGTTGGGTACTCGACTTTCGCGGCGGAACGTCACAGGTTTGAGCTTTCGAAACCCTATATCCTTTCTGCCCCATTTTTGGACCATGTGTTGGTCCTTTCAACATGTTTCTCATAGTGCACTACCGGCCACTCTCTGCCACTGCCGACCTTGCTTTTGTCCCTGCCTGCTATTGATGAAGCTTGCCGGCCATCAATGAGGCATTGCCGGGCACTACTGACAGCCGGCAGAACCCTTAGTCTCAGCAAATTTCATGCCAGATCTTTTGAGCCAGCTGGTTTTCACTCATCTCTCCTCTATACACGTGTATGGAGGGATGAGGCTCTTTTCAAGCTTGTTTAACAAGCTTTGCATTGCCTCTCTTCTATATAAGGAGAGACTCCTCCTTCATTTCAGAGGTTCAGAAAAATGGGCTGAGAGTTATAGATATAGCTTTGTATCTATATCTCTCTTTGTTCTTGTTTTGTGCTTCAAAAGTGTAGTTTTGTCTTAGTTTAACACACAAACACACACTCAAACACCTTGCTTGTATTGCTGAGGCTTCTTGAAGTTGTTTTTGGTGTTCTTGGGTTGATTTGAGCTTGAAAAGCTTGCTGGAGCTGCAGTTTTAAAGAAAGTCTTCAAGGGTGAGTTTCTATCCCTTAAAACCCTCATTCTTGCTTAAGCTTTTAGCCCTTCTTGCATGCTGTTTTAAGCTTAGTTTTCTACTGGAAAAAGTTCTGTTTTTGCATGCTTAAAAAGTTTGTTTAAAGTCACTTTTTCGTTTAGGGTGATTTACCTCCCCTTAGGCCTTGTTTTGAGCCATCTCTTTAGGCTCTTGTTGCAACCTTTGCATTACCTTTCTACCACTGAAATCCAAAGGATTTTTAGTGGTGGAAAGGTGGTTTTGGAATCTTAAATAGGAGAGGGTCATCCCCTCTCCTTGTGTCTTGTTTACTTGTTTCACATGCCTCATATTTGAGCATGTTTACTAAGCTTGTGTTAGCTTGTTCTTAGCATGTATTTGTGGTTATTTTGCTGAGGCTTGCCACTGTTTTTGCTTGCTTTGGTCACTCCATGCATGGTTTATACACTTGTAGTATAAATCACACAAACTAGCTTTGTATGCTTCATGAAGTAGCATGTCTTTCTAGCCTATGTTGTGTCCATTTCAGCATGTTCTTGGGCTTATTTTACCATGTTATACCTCTGTTAGGGTTTGGTTTGGTTGGCCTTTGCATGTTCCTTGCACTTGTAGTGCATTTCCATGAATTAGCCTAAAATGCATCATGCTTTAACATGTCATTCTAGCATGTTTTTGGCTTAACTTCATGAAGCTTTTGTCCATGTTTTAACATGCTTTAGCTCTGATTTAGGTTGTTTTGGCCATGCATGCCTCACTTTGTATAGCTATAGTGCATTCTAGCTTGTTAGCTTTGTGTATCAAGTCCACTAGCATGTATTGCTTGGCCTATTTCAATGATTTGGCATCATTTGTAATGTGATTTCAGTCCATGTTTCATGGCCATGCACTTGTATCTTTTACTCATTCAATGCGTTGGAGGGTTTCCCCATTTATGCCTTAACATGAATCATTGTGTATGCCTTCATGCCTTAGCTTGCGAGACATCATTTCAGTGCTTATTTGGGGTTATTTTGCCGTGATATAACTCTAATTTTTTTGGTTTAAGTCATCCCATGCTTGGTCTTAATAGGTGTAGTGTAATCCACCTTATTTGCCTTATATGCATCATGCCTTATGCCCTTCATGCTAGCATGTTTTGGCTTCCTTCCATGCATGTCTTAGTATCATTTTAACATGTTCTAGGACTGTTTTAGGTTGCCTTTGCCATATGCTTCATGCTTTGTATAGCTGTAGTGCAATTGGCCTTGCTAGTTTTGTGTTTTGATGACTCATGCATGCTATCTTTGAGCTATTTAGATGATTTGGTATCATCTAATACTTCATTTCAGAGCTTATAGCATTGCAATGTTCCCGCTTCTTCCATGCTTTGAGTGCCTTTGAGTGTTGTGCATTGTTGCCTAGTTTATGGCTTAGCTTGTATGCTTGCATGCCTAGGTATTTGGGCCCTTATCTCAGCATGTTTTTGGTCTTTGTTAAGACCTATTTGAGCTCTGTCCATGCTTGGTTCATGCATATGTGCCATGTATTGCATGTCTCCTTTGTAATCCTCTTTCCTAGCTTTAATGCTTAAGGACCATTGCATGCTTTACTTGTGTTGATTAAATGATTTGGCATCATTTCTTACCTCATTTCAGTGCACTTAGTGTTGCTACACTTCCACTTTTGTCACTCTTTGAGCACTCTTGAGAGTTGTGCTCTTAGGCCTCTTTGATAGGCCATTACATTGTGCATGCTTGTATATGCTTTTGGTGCCTTCACTTTTGTGCCATGGCCACTGATTTGGGCATGACTGAGGTCTACCCTTTTGGTTTAAGTCCATTGAGTATGCCATACTGTTCATTGCATGTAGTATGCCATCCTACATTGCATTGTGCATGCCACGTGGTTATTTGCATTGTGTATGCCAAGTTATTTTGCCTTGCATTGAGTATGCATGTCCCTAACATTGCTAATTTGTCCTTGTAGCATTGCATTGTGCATGCATGCATTAGCATTGTTCGCATATCATTAGCTTTGTTAAGTTAATCATATCACATAGCATTGAGTATGCCATGTAGTTGCATGTTTGCATGCTTAAGTCATATTGTATGTTTGCCATGCTTGTGTTGCATTGTTGTTTGGATTAAGTATTAATCCGAGCACGAGAAACGAGCGACGTTTCATACTTCAAGTGATGAAACGTGCCTCAATTCTCGATCGTTGACGCTCTTGATGACGTATGATAGAGTTTTAGGCTTTATATGTCTATTTGTGCATTCATTTTACATTGAATTTGCACAAGTTGGATCTTTGGCCATCATGCATCGGGATGCGTGATTGATGGTCTTGGATCCGACTATGCCTCTCCCTTGATGTTTTGAGGTGACATGGGGTGGCATAGTGCGTACATACCCTTGGGAGATCCTCAATTTTCTCTATTTTGTGCTCTGCTGCAACTTGGTGTCACAGCACACCAGTGGCCGGCACCCTCTTGTTGTTGGCCGGTAGTCCTTCATTCTTGGCCGGCAGTGCCTACTCTTGGCCGGCAGGGGAGTCGGCAGTAGCTCCTCATGGCTGGCAGGCCACTGGTGCACTCCCCAGCATGTTTTTGGTAAGATCCAGCAGCTAATTCTCAAGGACACCCTGCAGACAGAGCCTCTAAAGAGCATTTGGAGAGCTTTTCTGGACAACAACCGAGCATGCATCCTCTTCTCCTTCAACCAGAGCTGGAACAGCTTAGTTTAATGCTTACTTGTTGGTTAGCTTCAATTTGTAATTTAATTAGTTAATTTGTTAATTAATTAAGTGTTGTAATAATTAGTAAGTAGATTGCTCATTATTCAATTCGGTTGTGTAATAATTAGTCTAATTAGATTATTAGATTAGTTTATTAGAATTAGCTTAGCGTAGCTTAGCTATCATTCATTCGAACCCTCCGTCGAGAGGGCCAACTTTTATAATAAGTGTGCGTGCGTGTGTGAATGTCTTCCAACCCCACGTCTTTCTCCCTTTTACTTACCTACTTTTGATGGTTAGTTTTAGGACATGTTTCAATTAGCATCCTTATGCTTACATGCGTGCATCATTCATTCGTATTGCATGCACCGGGTTCGGCGTATCATTCTAACTGCATTGTATTTCAAATTCCAATTTGAATATATGTATCAAGTGTAGCATTCATATGCCATCTTAGAATAGTCGAGCCTATTTCTAGTTGCATTTTGCCTGTGTTGCATTAGCCATCTTAACATAGTTAGGATCATGCATTGATTACTAACTAGCTATTATTTTGGTTCAGAGTACTAGGTAAGCTTTTACGCTTTAGCATACCGCATGTGTGTCAATGTTGCCATGATAGCATGCTTGCCATGAGGCTACTTGCTTATGTGATATAACTGCCTGAATGCCTGTGGGTGAAGGTTGGATTACTTGAATTGGAACAATTCATTGAAATCCTCGATTTAGCCTACTTGCGAGTAGCAAACTTCAAACTGTTTTCAAACAACAAATATGCAATGTTTTGTTCCAACTTAGGCGATCTAGTCTATACTTGTATGTTGTGCGCATCACGTATAATTCTAGCTAATACACCGGAATAAGAACACATGTGTTTTCAAAAAACAAAATATCATGCTTAGTAAAGGCCGATCTTTGCTCGGGCGAGCGGTGTTCATTGCATGACCTTCCCCTCTCGTACCCAAGTTCCCGAGCCGAGGAACTTTGGTGATGACGGACACGTGACCTTAGGCATGAGTCAGGGTTTCCTAAATTCCCCTAAAACAAAATATTTAGGTGGCGACTCTATATCTGGCAAAGCAGTCCATGTTTGGCACTTCTTTATAAAAATTAGTTTTCCAAAACGATTTGCCGGATTTGGACTCTTTGGTGATTTATCGGTCTCACATTGCACTTTGTGAGATTAGATTCAGAACCTTGACATTGAGTCCGAACTGTAGTAAGCCTAATGAACCAAAACGGGATTTCGCACCATTTCGCGCGCGAAGTCCGGGATGTTCGAGCACGTCTACAGAGACATGGATGATGAAGGAGGTCGGTTTGTCAGATTACATGTGGGTTTGTGAGATTTGGAGACATGGATGATGAAGGAAGTGGGTTTGTGAGATTTGGAGGTAGGTTTGTGAGATTTGGAGACATGGATGATCGATTGAGGTGGGTTTGTGAGATTTGAAGGTGGGTTTGTGAGATTTGGAGACATGGATGATCGATTCAGAGGTGATTGGCAGACGACGGGGTTGTAGGAGTGAGACAGCTGCAAAGATCTGGGTTCTAGGAGTGAGAGAGGAGTGAGATCAAGAGAGGGGTGAGGGGTAGATAGAGACGGAGAACAAAGAGAAAAGTGTCTATCTTGCAAGGGAAGAACCGATCAGTATGAAGAGAGAAGAGATACAGAGAGAGAAGAGAGTCAGAAAGAAGAGAGAGGAAGATGATTATAGAGAGATAGAGAGATAAAGATGATTCTAGATAATAAAGATCTCAGCCGTTAGAAATGGGAGATAGAGATCTCAGCCGTTGGAAATGAGAGATAGAGTGTCTTGGAATGTGTAATATGAGCCCAACGGCTCTATTTGAATCTGAAAGTAAAAAAATGAGCATACAATTTTTAAACGGCTATAATTAAACGACTATTTTTCTTTCAATTTGAGCAGTATAAATACACATACCTTGTTTTACCAATTTGAGTTCACAACAACAAATTTTCTTTTAACTATATTTTTCTCTTTTATTTTTCACACAATCATTATGGAAAATTCATTAA
Organism: Camellia japonica; assembly: GCA_030407325.1. Lineage (NCBI taxonomy): Eukaryota > Viridiplantae > Streptophyta > Magnoliopsida > Ericales > Theaceae > Camellia > Camellia japonica. The sequence continues at coordinate 31,063,046 of JAPPVO010000029.1, read as the reverse complement.
AAACAAAGAGAGGAAAATCATTTACTACTCAAGAAGATGTGTTAATTTGAGAGCTTGGTATCACATTACTGAAACCCAATTGTTGGAAATTCGCAATCGCATGCTTATTTTTGGGGAAGAATTTTTGAAAATTATTGCTCACTGCAGAATGATCAGTCAAGAACACAAGTGTCTATCTCATTTCGATGGGTGTAATCATGAAATGTTGCAACAAATTTCGTGGGTGTCTAGCGCAAGTCGAAAATTTACATCTAAGTGAGGCGTCACAAGTTGATATAGTAAGATTTCATTTTCATTTATTATGTTAGTTTTTTTTATTTTGTCTTATATAAAAATTAACTAATTAATTAATTTAATATTTTATTGCCATATAGATGCTTCAAGCAAAACTATTATATTATCAAGATGAAAACAAACATTTTGCTTTTGAACATTGTTGGCCAATCTTGCAAAACAATATCAGATGGTAAGATGTAACTCCTACGAACACGGTGAAGCCAAGGATACATACACCGTTTTCCCCTGATTCAGCCCCCAATTCCCCTATGGATAACCATATTTCTCTTGAAGATGACACCAGTCTAAGTATTGGTAATAATCTAATATTGGTGAGGGCAGTGTCACTGCAAAGGGTAAAAGGCCTATGCGTAGGAAAGTTGCAAAAGAATTATTTCGGAGAAATCAAGTCGTTGAAGCTGAAGTCCAAAAAAGGAGTATACAATTGGAGACATTTAACCAACACCTTGCTGAGAAAGAAAATGAAAAAGATGAAAGAGAAAAAAAATGATTCAAGCACTGCAGGAGATGAAAGAATTTGAGATTAGAAAACAAGAACATGAGATAATGACTACGGACATTTTTCATTTGGACTCTCAAGCAAAAGCGTATTACACAATGCGAAAAAATGAGATTTTCTCTAAGTGGTCCTCAAATGTCAGCAGCCCAAATTACTATTTCCCCATACCTCCTGATGAATAATTACGGGATAATGTATTTTTTTGCAATGTCATTTATTTTTTAATGTAATTGTTAGTCTTTATTTGCAATGTCATTTTTTTTATTTTTTTATTTTGTAATGAAATTTCATTTTTTTTGTTTTTTTTATTTTTGATTATTTTCTACAATAGATGGTTGTTGGTGAATAATAGATGGTTGTTGGTGGGTGGTTGTTGGTGAATGAATGTTGGGTGAATGATGGATGATTGTTGATGGATAATTGGTGATTGTTTATTGTTTTTTTTATATGTAATTAAAAAAATTTATTAAATATGTAGTGATATTTTTTTGGTGGGTAAATTATATTTAATTTTTTTTTTCCAATTTTCCAATTTTTTTCATTTTTTATATTTGTCTAGTTGGGAATAATAAAAATATATAATTTTTTTTTTACAAACAGTTAAAAAAAAGTCATAAAAGACAAAAAATAAATAAAAATAAAATCACAAAAAAACTTATATCCAAACAACACCTATAAATTTAGAGGGAAAGTTGATTGAGATTTGCCAAAATAGCAAATGACCATCGGAGCACCATTATTATAATTTGGTAATGAATAGTCATTACCAAATTATAGTAATAGCAATAACCATTAGAGATGCTCTAAGAATTGGTTCTCAAAAACTAACAAGTCCGTGGATAAAGTAATGAAATATGAATATATACATAATGATGTGGCTTCATAAAGACTTTATATTTTAAAGCAAAATATCTATAAAGATGATTTATATTTATAACAATACCACAACCACATCATTCTTGTGGTATTTTTTTGTACCTATTCACTAAGTGCACAGAAATGGTGAACAAAATCAGTCACAGACAAGACACAAGTGGGACCTATATGTGGGATCCACCCTTTGTATCTTGTCTATGATTAATTCTGTGCATAATTTTTGTATTTATAACAACTCTTTTTTATATGAATTTTATGTATAAATTAATATATTATCATATTTCTAGAACAATAATGCTAGGTATCATGAAAGAAGTATCATGAAAAGTCTTCATGAAGATCCTCTACCATTGGACTAGTTTATACTGTTTGTAGTGTTTTATTATATATTATACAATCACCATTGGATTAGTTTTATAAAACTTTTCATAATATTTATTTCATGATGCGTAGTATTACTTGAATTTAATATGTGCATTTAATGTCACAAGATTACGACAAGTGAATTTGGTAACCCAAAATAGATGACTAGTAAGCATTTGGATGATTTAAGAAAACGAAGTGCTAGACACTTAGAATTTGGACCCTTAAATTTATCTATAATAATGTGCCGAGGGAGATGAATTCTATACAATTAAGTGTGACACATTAAAAGTAAAGATTTCTGTAATTTCACATCTCTATCTCTCTATATATAGTGAAGAAACTAGAAAGTCCATTTGTACCCAAAAAATTAAAAAAGAAAGAAAGAAAGAGAAACTAGACAATCCATACCAAACTATGAATAAGCCTTCATTCACTTGTTTAGCCCTCCTGGTTGTGCTCGTGGTGGTGTCATCTGGTTAGTCTTTCTATTTCTCTTTCAAATATAAGTAGATACAGAATCTATATAAATAAAATGAATAATTTTTTTTTGGTCTTATCATCAAATTTCATAAATTTTGCTCATTTATATTTATTTGGTGTTCTTTTCCTTTTTGGATTTTGTATTCGTAACAGAGAATAAAACCAAGAACACAAAAATTAGAAATTGGTAATAACATCAAACCCTAAGTATATATGGATAAATAATATTATTTAATAGTGAAGCCTATCAATAAATTCTAAAAAATCTGGTCTAAGGTTATCATTCAGCTTAATGTCTGCACCCTGACTTAGCAGGCTTTTACTTGACGCAAGTTCATACCTTCGTTTGAAAATATGTTTTTTCTTTAAATTTTTATGTAAAAATATGTTAAAAGTAGGTTGAATGAAAATAAATCCTTGATTTTTAATATTTGTTAATTTTTTGACTTTAGGTTTTAGTTACTTCATGACTTGTTTGGAAATATGATTGTTTTGGAAAGTGTTAAATAAGTTTGACTTTTTTTGTTTATTACAAAAAGACAAGTAAAAATAGAGAGGTAATATCATTTAAATAAGTCAAAAAATCAATACATTGGCTTATAAGGTCTCATTTGACCACTATATGTTTTAGCCAAAAGGACAAAAAGTTATTATATCACTCTCTCTACTTTTCTGCACATCTTTTTGTAAAAAGTTAAAAAATTACCAAAGTAGTTTGGCCGCCACTTCCTAAAAGAGGCCAAAGTAGCCGAAAAGTTAAAAAGTCAATAAAAAGGTTAAAAGCCAACAAATATCAAAAAGTCATATTCAACAAATTTTTACTCTACTTTTTGCATATATTTTCATAAAAATTAAAAATTTATTTCAAATATATTCATCTAGTTTGGTTTTGAGTTTTCAAATATAGGTTTTTAAGTTTTCAATTTGTATTTTTATATTTTTAATGGTTTTTTTTGAATATTTTAATCAATATCTATTTTTTTAATTTTTATATTCACTTAATCTTAATATACTTATGAAGTAAAAATTTATACAAAAATGTTTAAAAATTCATTGAATAGAACAAAATACGAAATGTATTGAATTTTCTTTTTTCTTTTTGTACTTTTTTGTATTTGGTGACTTTTTTTTTCACAAATATTATATTTTTTTAAGTGTATTTAGATTAGGTGTATCTAAAAAATAAAAAATTTATGTAAAATATTAAAAAGTTCACTAAAAATAAAAAAAAATATATAAAAAATAAAAAACTCAATTTTCTAAAAAATAGACTCAATTTTCTGAAATCAAACTCAGTAATTAGTTTTTTTATGTCCTGTTTTAACAAAACAAATCAAAACATTACTAAAAACATATGTTCTCAAACGATACATAAATCCCTGCCTGTTGGCTTAGACCGTTAGCCAATCTGGGTCAAGCTCATTGGCAGGGTGTGGCTCCCAATCCGGCCTAACAAAACAAACCATGTTGGGTGGATTTGAATATCATTTTCACCAAGGCTTTAGTTAGTGTAGTGAAACCTTTACTCTCCTAATGTTATGTGGTCATATTTTCTAAAACTCAGTTATTATAAAGTGAAAGCCTTGGTTAGTATAATGAAGCCTTTGGTCTTTTCATGTCACGTGAAAGTATTTTTTACTTAAAAAAAAAAAAAAAGGGTTACATAAAGAGGTGGGTAACTTTGAACCCATGAATGGATTCAAAGTAAGAAGATTTTTACCACTTGCGCTGTAATTGGTTAAGAGATTTAGAAAGAAAAATGAAAAAACATAGGTGAAATATAAATAAAATATAAACACAATGTTAAACTAATACAATTTTAATTTCTTTATTATTTTCTTTTATTTTTACTTATTTAATTACACACTTACCACATATGTTATCCGTTAATTCATATATATATTGAGTTTTTTTGGATAACTAACAATAAACAAAATTGGTGATAGGAGTGCTAGAAGCTGATGCAAGGAACTTGCTACAGGCAAGACAGATACCACCGATACCACCGACATGCATAACAGATGATGATTGCGTAACTTATTATTGTGTTCTTTATCTGCAATGTATCAATTACGAATGTGCTTGTCCCAAAAATCATCTATGTGTTTTCTGTTGATGATGGATGGTTGTGGATCAAAGGGCAAGGCTATGTTTGGGTTTTTCTAATTAAGCAGATGTTTGATAATCTGTTATATTGTTGTCTCTACCTCCTTCCGTATAAATAAATTATGATTTCGAATAAAAGTGCCTTCTGTTTTGGTTTGTTGCTTTTAAAAGATTGAATGATGTTATAAATAACAACAATGTCATGGGTCTTTTGGGAAGAAAATAAAATGCCAGCTTTAAATACCTTCAAAAAAATAGTTCTCACAATCTCCATTCATCTGTGATTGGTTCAAAAAGAAAAGAAAAAAAATAAAAAAAATAAAAAAACACGCGATTGGTCCACATAATTTTGGAGATCATGGGAGTTCCCAACTTTAAGGTCCCAAGCATTTTTGTATAAATAAATGGATTTTTATCCCCTGTTTTTTTAACACTAACACAAAGCTAGTGGGGCTAAGGCCATGTTTGTTTGGCTCCATAGGTGGGGGGATTGGATTACCAATCCCGTGGGCCCTACATAGCCCATGTTTGGTTGGAAAAAATAGGAGGGGACTAGTAGTCCCCTGGGACTATGAATACCCTCACACAGGGGGATTAGCTTGGGTAGATTTTGGGTGGGATTAGGAAAATAGTGAGGGGATTGAGTCTATTTTATATAAAAAAAATTATTTTTTTAATTTCTTTTTTTTTTACCAAGTGCACATGTTTACTTTAATATTTGTTTTAATTTTTTTTAATATAGAAATAATTTATTTATTTATTTTATACAAAAATAATTTAACAATCCCATCACTAATTATCTCCCACACTATCATCAAAACAAACACACTTTTACTTAATCCCCTCACTAACAATCCACACATTAACAATCCCTTCACTAACAATCCTTTCACTAACAATCCCATCCAACCTAATCTGCCAAACAAACGTGGCCTAAATGATTAAGTCTAAGAACATAGAAATCGTATACATAATATAGGATAAATTATATCGGTGGTCACTATATTTTACCTCTTATGTCATTTTGATTTTTACACTTTCAATTGATTTAATTTTGATCCTTAATTTTAGATTATGTATCAATTCGGTTCAATTGATAATATTATTAGTATTTTTTAAGAAAAATTATCACTAAATTGGTTGAGATTAACTTACTGAGTTATGTAAGTTTTTATAATTTTGTCCTTAAAAATAAGGAATTTGACACTTTTTCATAAAAAAAATGTTAAGAGTTATAATTAATTCGACCAAATTGAGACAAAATCATAAATTTAAGGTCAAAATTGAACCAACTAAAATTACAATAACTAAAATGATACAAGGACCAAAGTACAAGGACTATCATCGTAATTTGCCCTATAATATATGTATATGGATGGATAATGCTATGGTACACACCTCTTAAAATGTGTGTACCATTTGCATCTTTGTTATGCATTTTTATAGTATATGTTATGTAATTTTTTTTTTTTTGGTAGAATTATTGCAATTTGTGATTCAAAAATAAAATTATACATTTTATAAATTTTTTTTTTAATAAAAAACTAACCTTGCTTAATTAATAATGAGAATATTTGGAATTCTCCGAGAAGGATTAGAATGACAATTTCTGCTAATGAATGACTACTTAAATCAATGTTTTGAGCATGGAGATTCCACTCACCTGTAAAAAGTGGCCTATTTCTTGGGGTGTGGTAATACATTTAAGGCCATCTCCAACGGTTCATCAAACCTTGTATCAGATTTGAAATTTGATGAAAAAGTCACTTTTTGGAGCTCCAATGATTTCAGCAAATTGGTATCAAATTGAGAAAACATCAAAAGTTTCACCAAATTGAAGACGACTTGCTCCTTTCACCAATTTACCGTGCATAACCGTTAAAGCATAAATTTGTGAAAATTTTACACTAAATAGTCGACCACCTGGTTGACCACCTGGTCGACCACCAAGTTGACCAACCGGTCGACCCGCTCATGAAAAAATTGGCCTACGAACTGGTTCAAATGGTTCAAATTACTGGTTCAAACGGTTCAAAAAAAAATTTATAAAAAAAAAATTGGCCTTACCGGTCGACCGGCCGGTCAACCACTTCCCTTTTGATGCACGGTTGGAGCAAACCACATCAGATTGAGAAAATTGACTTTTTTTTTACTCAAATTTGGTTCACTATTGGAGATGCACTAAGAAGTAGTTTTAATAAATCACAAAATATGTAATATACATCACCAAAATACATTGTAGATGTATATGATACCACCCTTTAGAATTTCCCTACATTCTATGTTTGATTCTATATTGGTAGCAAGATTATATATTTATGTAAGACGTATTTTTTTTGTTTATTGATAATAAAATTTCATAAAAAAAAAAAAAAAAAATTCTTTTATACATATAATAATTTTCAAATAGAGGATGTCATATACTGATTTTGTTGCTTATCAAGGTATTCCAATTTGGAGCAAAGTTACCTATCAATCACTTACTGGACAAAATAATAAACTTTTTTTGTTGAAAACTAAATTAATGGTAATTTTATTGATTTTAGCTTTAATTTGAACAATGTGAATACATGGATATAGTTAGGTCTTTGGCTTATTAACTTTGCAGTACCACAATATAGCATGTGAGGTTGCGATTTCAACTTTTGTTCATTTTTTCATCACTATGGTGGATATAAGGGATGGCCATGGACCCCTCAACCCAAACCCAATATTTTTTGAGTAATGTAAAGAACACACCTAAATTCACATTGATTTATACGACCGGCTAATGTGGCAATACTGTGAGCTCGTTTGGGAAGTCTTGGTTTGGGATTTTTTGGTTAAGATAGTCATAAAAAAGCAAAATAAATGTTTTAATCTAATAAGACAAAACATCACATCCAACTCATAACCATTTGCATCTCATTCTACATCCTCTCTCAATACACATACCGACTAATTTTGAATTTTGTGATTTTACTCAATGCACAATCTTTTTTGCCAAAAATATCCCTCTCTTTAACATTGAAACTCTATACCAACACCCATTTGTAACTGTCATTCAATCCCTGCCAGCAAAGAACAACAAGAAGTAATAATTAGCATTTAAGATTAAGGGTGAGCTCAGAGAGAGAGAGAGAGAAGGAACTTTACGCTACTAAAAGAAAACCCAATTACAAAACAGAGAAATTATTAAAAAAACATAGATGGAAATTAGAGGAAAGATAAATTGGGAAAACTGATGAACGAATGGAAAGGAAAGTGAAGGAATAAAGATAAAAATGGCTCAGAAAATAGACAAGTCAATGCTCTAACAGCAAATAGGGTGAGAAGAAAAGGTTGAACAAGCAAAGAACATAAGCCAAACAATGAAAATCCAAAAGCGAATCGGGTCGAATTTGGGTAGAAAAGTGAGATAGACTGAAATTGAAATACCCAGATAGAAATTCAAAGGAAAATGTGAGAATAAAGAGGGAAAACCCACAAAGAAATTAGGGCTTTGGTGGAGAAGATAAGGACACTTCAATAATTTTATTTTAGAATAAAATTGTAATAAAAAAATAAATTATTAAGTGTGTGCACAGAGGCAGGTAGCTGTGTGGAAATAGAATTTCCCATAATCATTATATTATTTCTTTCACAAAAAATTAAAAAAGCCAAAAAGTCCTTTCCAAATGAGGTTTCTTAACCCCAGACTAAAATAGTCAAAAAGTAGAAAAGCCAACCCACTTTCCAAACGAACACACAAGGTCCATCAGTTAGACTAAAAACAAAAGATAAATTACAAATTTCTCCTACCCTTTTAAATTTATAATCGCACAACAAATAATTCCTTTTATTGATTAGTTATTAAGTCAATTAATAGTTATTAATGATGTCAGAAATATATTTTAATTAAAATTTAAATAATTTTATTATTATATCGAAGAATAGTTAGGATTTTTTTTTTATTAATATTGTTAAACAAAATTTTTTGATAATGAAATCTTTGTAATTTTTAAAATTATATGAGATAATTCGTATTTTAAACAAATTACAATGATATATTTGAATTAAAATACATAAATAAATAACAGGTTTGAAACAATTGAAGGAAACCAGAGGCTATTAACAGACTCAATCCTCTCTTGTCGATGAATTAGTGAAATCTAAATCCTAAATTTTTTTACTAAAAAATAATCTTTAAGCCATCCCTATAAGAATTTGATTACAAATTGTTCAACCAAACAACATTAATACATGTCTTTGCTTTTTTTTAAAAATTTTTTTACTTATTTTCGTCTTAGAAATTTTTTTTTTAATTTTTTTTTTTTAGGTTTTTAGATTCAGTTCAATGACATGAATCAAAAAGATTTTAAAAATTCAAAAAAGACAAAAAAAAAAAAAAAAGAAGCCAAAAATAGTGGAGTTTTTTTTTGGCATATTTTTTTTTTTTCAATTTTTTTTTTTTTTTTGACTTTTTAGATTCGTCTACATAAAGCAAACTGGAAAAGGAAAAAATATTTAGAAAAAGATGTGGCTTTTTTTAGCCAATAAGCAAAGTGTCCAAACTATGGTTTGAATCTTATAACAAAATAAATTTTAAATTTTATATTTATTATTATTATTATTATATAAATATATCTTTCTTGATTGATTCATTTGTCTCAACGTGTAACCGTGCAAGACTTCCTCAATTCTAAATTAAGTTACCTGACCCTTGTTCTTTTAATTATTAAAGTAATAGGTCCACATTAATTTTGGTCTGGACAGTTAGGTAAAGTCTATTTACTCATATTCTCAGACTTCTTGACAAATTTCACCAGTAATAGATATTAATTAAGATAAATTACACTTGACACTCCCTTGATTTCACTAAAATAACATTGCCACTCCCATTATTATTTGAAATCACACTGACACCCCCTCTCAGCTAACACCAATACCTACAATAAGAAGATAAGTATAATACACTTGATGTTTTTGCAAATTTCATCTAAATCAAACAAAGAATTCACTCACCATTTTTACTCTCTCTACATAATCCTAACCCTCTATTCCCCATGCCACCACCATGGGAAATTTCCAACCCAATCTGTAATTTCAATCCCCAAAGAAAGTCATTGGTGCACCACCATCTTCCAAATTACATCTTAAAAACCATCCTCATCAACATGGCTGCAACCTACAAGTGGACTGGATTTGGGATTCACTGAAGAAGACTTCTCTGGAATGGAACCAATATGCCAAAATAGATTGGCTATCCATTCATGATATTATATATACACTGCTTGTATATGTACGTGTATATTTTATATATCAATTATGCTACGTAGCTCGAATCCTTTCTTCCCCCGAATCCCCTGAACTCAAAACGACGTTGTTTCGTCGTTTTGTATTTTTTTCAATCAGAAAAGAAGAAGAAGAAGAGAAGAAGAAGAAAGAGGCAGAGGCGGATGCGGGGCTGACAATCGGCCGACGAGCTGCGACGATTGGCCGGGCGATCTACGATCGATCGGCGGAGGCTACGATCTATCGGCGGAAGTGGAGGGGCCCTCTCTTTCTCTCCATTCCATCTTCCCTTCCATTCCCTCTTCCCCTCCTCTTTCTCTTCTCCTCTCTTTCTCTTTCTCTTTCTCTCCTTCTGTTTCATACTTTCAGACTGCATAAGGAGAAAAAAAAGAAAAAAAAAAAAAGAAACTGCCCAAAACGATGTCGTTTTGGACAGTCGGGGGATTCAGAGGGACAAAATTCAGGGAGAAAATCATTTTCCTTTATATATTTAAATATATGCCAAGATAACATTTCATTGGTAAGCTTGATTGATATTTAAAGATATTTTTTTGGGGTGATGTCAATTATTTCTGTTCTGTCAAACTGTTAGTTGACTAACGCAAGGAGTAAAGTGTTGCACAAACTTTTAAAGTAGGTGAGGACAGTGCCATTTCAGAAAATAAAAAGAGATTTTGAAAGTATAAAATGGGTGTGAGTGTAATTTATCCTAGATATTATTACAATGGCTACATTTGGTATGAATTTTTTGTTAGATAATTTTCACTGTATTACGAATAAATTATGTTTGTATACTTAACAACAAACACAAGAAATAAACAAAAGAAGAGAGATTGTTTGATTATAAAAATTAAACCAGAATATAAAATAAATAAATAAATAAAAACATATTTTTATTTTATTACAAAAACAAAATCAAAATCTGAAACAGAAAAATAATAAAACAGAAAGTAAATTAATTATTTACCGAATTAATTTGTTGAACAAATTTTATTGATCAAGTCCAGTGTTAAACACTGTATCCTTAAGACAGATTCGTCCTCTCCACGGTACTTTCAGATTGTGGACGTCTATCTCCCAGGATAAAATGATCAACTGCGAATAATAGCTGCACTACAAATTATTCACACAACGAACACACTTTGTATTTACACTCTTTCTCACAAAAAAATTAAATGCAGCAAAATGCAGAGAGAGTATACAGAATTTGGGACGAAAATTGAGTGAAAAAACCAAGTGAGGGACTGCCTATTTATAGATATAAAGGTGGTTGTACAGATTTGAATCCAACAGGTATGGTTTGAATTTGAACATGTAAGGCACTGTTTCAACAGATACGAACTGTTTGGGTTTGAAATTTAAACAGATTTGAATTTGTCTGGTTTATATTGGCTAGATATAGACCTGTTTGGGTAGATGGAAAATTGGACTGATTTCATAATTAATTTCGAATTTTGGACAGATTTTATTTTACCAAAAAATAAAATTAAATTCAAATCTTTTTGGAACAAACCTAATCCAACTTCACACCACGCACCCGCGCCCAAGCCTAGCCTAGCTAGCCCGACTGACTGGACAAACGGGCGGCGGCACGCGTGTGTGTTTATTTTGGGTCCAATGGGTCTAGCCCACTTTGCCCATAATCTCTTCCGCTACAAAACTTGGATGTCCCTTGGGGCCTACCCCAAGTTCCAAACTCAAGCTTTATAAACCCACTTAAAGTTTGCCACCAAATCAATGTGGGACAAGCCTTAAACCAAACTTTTAGGAAATTTCACCAAAAACACTATTTTCATGAAGCTTTCTTTGGCTTCAATTTCCCATTCACCCGATAATGGTTTTGAGCAACCAAATATATTACGTGAATCACAACGCGGCATAGAACGCATTACCATTTAGACTCGTCAACTTTGGCGCATGGGTCCCACCTAAAAATTAGACCAAAGTTGAGGAAAATTTCTATTTTTCCGAAAACCATTTCTTACAATCCCCCATATGAATAGAATTTGATGACAATGGAAATAAAACAATATGTAGAATTTGTTGAAAGAGTATAAATCGAAAATATATTGCATCAGGATAGGCAGCTTTCGCCCTTGAACCTTCCCTAATGATAACCTATTAGACTTACTAGCTAACCAATGGACGTGATGTCTTGAATTGTTCAGCCGTTTGTGTAAGCCAAGACAATAGACTTCACACAAAATATCTTTTGACACATCGTGGTTCTCACGGTTGTGTTCATTTTGGCCTTGAATGCTCCTAGTTGTTCATGAGTTCTTTCTAGAGAATTTAGCCTTTTCATTCTTATAGAACCGGCTCCAATTCGACACTCATATAGGTAATTCTTATTGTGAGTATCTCCTTATACTCGTCTTGATTTGTATGCCTAAATCAAGATATAAGTAATCATTAAAAGCAAAGCTTATCCTTAAACTCCTACATACAACATATGTTGCAGATATCACTTTCACCATAGGAATGGGTAAGGAATTTTAATCCCTTGGTGATGTTTGGCTAGCCACACATAACTTAGTTGTCCTTTTGAACTTAGTTCTTGGGAGCTCTAGTCATTTAAGTAGGGTTACCATTATGATGACTCTTATGTAATAGGCTTTAATCCCATCCCCTTTGATGAATTATACACTTGCTCTATAGTCAAATTTTTTGTTAACGGATCCGCAATATTCTCTTTAGATTTTATATAATCTATTAAGATTATTCCATTTGAGAGTAATTGCCTTACGGTATTATGTCGACGACGAATATATCGTGACTTACCATTATACATATGATTCTGTGCCTTGCCTATTGCAGATTGACTGTCATAATGAATGCAAATAACTAGCACAGGTTTTGGCCACATTAGAATGTCTTTTCAGAAGTGACAAAACCATTCTGCTTCTTCTCCTACTTTGTCTAAAGAAATGAACTCAGATTCCATTGTGGATCGTGTGATGCATGTTTGTTTCGTGGATTTCCAAGAAACAGCAGCGCCTTCCAGAGTAAAGACATATCCACTAGTGGATTTTGAATCTTTAGTATCCGATATCCAATTGGTATCACAATAACCTTCGAGTACTGCTGGCTATTGAGTAAAGTTCAAATCATGATCACGGGTAAATCTTAGATATCTAAGAACCCGAATGATCGCTTTCCAATGGTCTTCTCTGGGGTTACTAGTGTACCTACTCAATTTACTGACAGCATAAGTTATATCAGGACGAGTACAATTCATTAGGTACATTAGGCTTCCGATGATTTGGGAGTATTTTAACTGAGACACCGCATCACCTTTATTTTTCGATAAATAAAGATTGATGTCTACAAGTGTTCTAGCTACATTCATATCATCCTTGATAAATTTACCAAGAATTTTCTCAATATAATGTGATTGAGATAATGCATATTCGTCAGATGTTTTAGTAATTTTCATTATCAAATCTTCTATTCAGCATTTGCTTAGTTGATTTGATCATGTTTTGTTTGCTTCCAATGACAAGCATGTCATCCACATAAAGACAAACGATGACATAACCTTTGTCAGAGTTTTTAACATAGACGCACTTGTCACATTTGTTTATCTTAAATCTATTAGTAAGCGTAGCATGATCAAATTTTTCATGCCATTGCTTAGGAGCTTGTTTTAATCCATAAAAAGATTTTACAAGCCGACAAACTTTCTTTTCTTACCCTGGCACTACAATCCCTTTGGGTTGCTCCATGTAGATCTCTTCATTTAGATCACCATTTAAGAAAGTTGTTTTAACATCCATTTGATGTATCTCTAAATTATACAACGCTGCTATGGCAATAAGCATACGAATGGATGTTATTCTTGTCACAGGAGAATATGTGTCAAAATAGTCCAGACCTTCCTTTTGTCTGTAACCTTTTACTACAAGCCTTGCTTTATACTTGTCTATTGAACCATCTGCTTTCATTTTTCTTTTAAATATCCACTTATATTAAAGAGGTTTAGAACCAGGTGGAAGATCCACCAATTCCCAAGTATGATTTTGCATAATGGATTCAATTTCATTATTAACAGCCTCTTGCCACAAAGGTGCTTCAGGACCTGTCATTGTGTCACGACCCAAACCCGCCCCTATGGGTTTAGCACCGTAACCGGCTAGTAATCCGAGATTACCGAAGGCCTGCTTAACAGTAATACAGTATAACAGAGTACAGGGGCATGGCGGAAGCCAATACAGTAAATAGACAATGTCCAATGAGCTGTGACAGTCTGTATGCCAAAAAGATTTTTCATACATTCACATATATAGATATATATATACGGTACAGAACAGTATGCAAAACAGTTACAAACGTTCGGGACAGGGATCAAGTCCCAAATAACCAGTACAATACGGTCTATACAGTCTAAACAGTAACAAAACAGTACAGTAAGGGGAAATACTAAAACACCCCATAGCCTAAGCTTGGTAGGCTCGGAACCTCACAGTGAGGCACATTGGTTGGCTTGACAAAACTGGGAATCTACCCCGACGCTTCTAGCTTTGATCCGGTGCCTGTACACCTACATATATATATGAGTAGTGAGCTAAAGCCCAGTGAATAACATAACATGTAAAGAGGTTTAGAATGAATGTCCTTACAGTAATGAAAACAGTTCAGTTCAATCAGTGTATGAGTTGTTCAGTACAGTAAACAGTCATATGTGGTACATCCATTAGCATAACAGTAACAGTAGGTCTTAAAAGACCGAATAGTAATGATGGCCATCAATCAGTAAACAGTAGTAGTTCCACGAGGGAACCGACAGAGATCTCTGTAACAGTAACAGTAAACAGTAGGTGCTAAGGATGCCACAATACAGTTCAGAATATAGGACATACATTCATTCAATTAACAGTATCAGTTCGGAAACAGTTCAGTTAAACAGTCAGAAAACATTCTCAGTTGAACATATCTTTACACAATTGTTACTCACAGAGTTCTGGGCTATAGTGAACTAGAGCGTCTCCTTGGAAAGCCAACCCTACACAATTACAGATGAACACACACTAAGCTACACAGTTGGGAAAGATAATAACTTAATCCCTAATTTGCCTCGGTGTGGTTCTACATCTATATCCTCTTTAAGATGCTTAAATATGCCCTAGGAATGCCTAGGATGGAAAGAGGATGCAAAGATGCACTTGAAAACACTTTACAAAATTTGCTGAAAACAAGGGTCTCGCTCGAGCGAGGATTTCTTCGCTCGAGCGGACATGCAGACAAAGGAGCTTCGCTCGAGCGTGGATTCCGTCGCTCGAGCGGACTGTGTGCTACAGTAAAAATGCTGGATGCTCCAATTTTACGCTCGATGCTCGCTCGAGCGTGAGACACAGCTCTTCACTCGAGCGTAGGTCTCTTCGCTCGAGCGCACGCCTGCGTGCACCAAGATGCTGAGAGCTCGCAATTTACGCTCGAGCCACCATTTCCTCGCTCGAGCGGAGCTCAGAAGAAACGATGGTCGCTCGAGCGTAGAATCCTTCGCTCGAGCGTAGAAGCCAAATTCTGGAATTTCCAGATTTGCCTCCCAAGCTCAAACCAAGCATTTCTAAGCTCAAAATTCGACCTCTTGGGCCCAAATTCTGGAAAACACATCCACACTCAAAATATAACAAGTTTCAAAGCTCAATTTGTGAATTTAAAGCCCAAGAGTGAAACAATTAAATCCAAATTCAAACCATTTTCATGAACATGAAGAACATGCAAACATGCATGAATTCAAACCATTTCAAAACTTCCAAAACATGCTCTAATGAGCTCATTCCTTTCAAAAACAAGTTGAAAACATGGACTTAAGCTTAATTATGAACATGCATGTGACAATTTGCCATGAAATCAACTCAAAACTCATCAACACACACATGCATGCATGAAATGAGCTACAATACAACATTTTGAGCCATAAATTGGCTCTAGACTTCAACTTAGCTCTAAGTCATGCAAGAATAACATAAATGCACAATCAAGGAGATGGATTTCTACCTTAAGTCTTGTATTCAAGGTTTAGGAGCTCAAATATGCAATTCCTCTTCCAAATCTTCAAGTCTATAAGCAATTTCCTCAAGAACAAGTTGAATTCACTCCAAACCCCTCACTCTCTCTCTCTAGTCGGTTGTGTGCTCCAAAATGTGGCTGATGAAATGTTTAATCAAGTGTATAACAATGCTCCATATGTGTGAGATAGTGGGCCACTAAGTGGCGAGGTTGTAAATAAGTCGAACTCATGTAATTTAGCTTATTTTAATCCGATTTAATCGTACCAAATCACATTTTAATTAAATACACCATAAAATCACATAAATCATGACGATCATGAAACACTAAACGATTTCCGGTTCGGCCGCCGCTAAGGCCTTCAATTAACAGTTTAAACATAGAAATTGAACAGATAATCATACAGTCAAACAGATAGAGTTACAATTCAAACAGGCACAGGCAATCAATTTAGTTTCAAATTTCAGTCAGTCAGTTCATTTATTTTCCATAATCAGTCTTAACTCAACAGTAATCGGTATAAATCAGTGATCAGTAACGAGGGTTATTACAGTCTCCCCTCCTTATAAAGAGTTTAGTCCTCTAAACTCGAATTACCTTCATTCTGGAAGAAAACAGGATTCAGTGGGAACAAATCAGGATATCTCTTAGCCATGTCATCTTCCCTTTCCCACGTGGCATACACGCCACCATGGTTTTGCCAGTCAACTTTCACCAACGGGATCTCTTTGTTTCTCAGTTTCTTGATCCGTCTGTTAACGATCTGTATGGGCCGTTCCTCGTAAGTGTAGTCATCACTCAACACTACCCGAGTAGGCTCAATCACATGGAAAGGATCCCGGAGATAATCTCTCAACATAGAGATGTGGAAGACGTTGTGCATATGCTCCATTTCAGGAGGAAGCGCAACTTGATACGCCACCGGATTGATTTTCTCAATAACCTCATACGGCCCGACATATCTCGGCGCTAACTTGCCTTTGACTCCAAAACGAGTCTGGCCTTTCATTGGTGTCACTTTCACAAACACGTGATCACCCACTTCATATTCTCGGTCTCGTCTTCTAACATCTGCATAACTTTTCTGTCGGCTCTGTGCAGTTTTCAGTCTCTGTTGAATCAGTTTCACTTTTTCAGTCGTTTCATACACAATCTCGGGCCCAAGCAAAGGCCCATCTCCAACCTCTGCCCAGCAGATCGGAGATCTACATTTTCTGCCATACAATGCCTCGAAAGGCGCCATACCAATACTTGAATGGTAACTGTTGTTGTAGGCGAATTCAGCCAACGGCAAATGGCTTTCCCAGTTTCCCTGAAAATCAAGGACACACATTCTCAATAAATCCTCCAGAGTCTGGATGGTCCTTTCTGACTGTCCATCTGTCTGAGGATGATAGGCACTACTCAGCCTCAATTCAGTACCCAATGCAGTCTGTAGGCTTTGCCAAAACCTCGATGTAAACTTCGAATCCCTGTCAGAAACAATGGATACAGGCACTCCATGCAGTCTAACAATTTCATCAATATAAATTACAGCCAACTTGTCGCATTATAAATTGTCTTGACAGGTAAGAAGTGAGCAGATTTGGTCAGTCTATCAACAATAACCCAAATTGAATCCATACCTTTTCTGGAGCGAGGCAATCCAACGATAAAATCCATCGTGATATGCTCCCATTTCCACTCCGGTATGGGTAAGGGTTGCAGTAAGCCTGCGGGTCGCTGATGTTCCGCTTTGACTTGTTGGCAATGAAGACATTTTGACACAAAGTCGGCAATTTCTTTCTTCATTCCCGGCCACCAAAATTCTGTTTCAGATCTTGGTACATTTTCGTATTCCCCGGATGAATAGAAAATTTGAGTTGTGGCCCTCTTGCAGAACTCTTCTTTTCAGTTCAGTGTCATTCGGTACACACAGTCTTTCTTGAAATTTCAGTACATTGTTTTCAAATTTGAACCCCGGTCTCGGTTTAATTTCCCTTTCTTCGATGATCTTCTTCAAGAAGTCATCCGTTTGCTGTTTCTCCTTAATTTCTTCGATCAATGCCGGTTGAGCAGAAATAGCAGCTATTGTTCCACCTTGTTCTCTCAAAACAACTTCAATTTCAGATTTTTCAAGGTCACAAAGCAACTCTTTCTGTCCAGTGAGCAAACAAGCTAAATTTGCAATCGACTTCCGGCTCAGTGCATCGGCAACGGTGTTGGCTTTTCCCGGATGGTACAGAATCTGTAGGTCGTAATCTTTAATCAGTTCTAGCCATCTCCGTTGTCTCATGTTCAGTTCTTTCTGGGTGAAGAAATATTTCAGACTCTTGTGGTCGGTATATACTTCACATGTTGCCCCATACAGGTAGTGACGCCAGATTTTTAGTGCAAACACTACTGCCGCCAGTTCCAGATCATGGGTCGGGTAGTTCTTTTCATGTGGTCTCAGTTGTCGGGAAGCATAAGCGATAACTCTTCCATTCTACATTAAAACACATCCCAAACCCTTATGAGAAGCATCACTAAATACAGTATAACCATCCATACCTGAGGGTAAGGTAAGAACAGGTGCAGTCACAAGTCGAGTTTTCAACTCCTGAAATGCTGATTCCCTCTGGTCAGTCCAGTCAAACGATGTCCCCTTCTGTGTCAGTTGAGTCAATGGTAAGGCAATTTTGGAGAAATCTTTGACAAATCTTCTGTAATACCCAGCCAATCCCAAAAAGCTTCGGACTTCTGTCACATTTGTTGGTCTAGGCCAGTTCACTACAGCTTCAATTTTCTGCGGATCAACAGAAATTCCATCTTTGCTAACAACATGCCCCAAAAACATAACATGATCAAGCCAAAACTCACATTTAGACAGTTTAGCATACAGTTTCTGTTCTCTTAGGGTCTGCAGGGCAAGTCTCAAATGATGTTCATGTTCTTCTATACTTTTGGAGTAAATCAATATGTCATCAATAAATACCACAATAAAGTCATCAAGGTACGGTTTAAAAATTCTATTCATGAGGTCCATAAATGCTGCAGGTGCATTGGTAACTCCAAAAGGCATAACTAAAAATTCGTAATGTCCATACCTCGTTCTAAAAGCAGTTTTATCAATGTCTTCTGGTTTAACTTTCAGTTGGTGATATCCAGATCTGAGATCAATCTTTGAAAACACTTGAGCACCCTGTAACTGATCAAATAAATCATCAATACGCGGTAATGGATACTTGTTTTTCACAGTTACCTTGTTCAGTTCACGGTAGTCAATGCACAGTCTCAGTGAGCCATCTTTCTTTTTCACAAACAAAACCGGTGCACCCCACGGTGAAGTACTAGGCCTGATAAATTTCTTGTCTAGCAGTTCTTGCAGTTGCACTTTCAATTCTTTCAATTCAGTTGGAGCCATTCGGTAAGGAGCTTTCGATACAGGCTGTGTTCCCGGAATCACATCAACGGTGAATTCAATCTCCCTGTCAATCAAATCCCCTGGCAGATCATCTGGAAAAACATCTGGGAATTCTCTGACTATAGGAATACAGTTCACATCAGTTTTAACATTATCATCAGTAGATACAGTCAGTACAGAACACAGATATCCTTTACACCCCTTCCTAATCAGTTTAACGGCTTTCACAGAAGAAATCAAATACGGAGGAGGTACTACTCCAACCCCATTAAACACAAATTCAGGTAAACCAGGTGGACGGAAAACAACTTGTTTTGTCACACAGTCAATAGTGGCATGATATTTTTGTAACCAGTCCATCCCCAATATTACATCAAAATGATCAATGTTCAATGGCAGTAAATCAATAAACAGATGCATATCCCCAACAATAATCTCACAAGCAGGATACATATAAGCACATGTCATGGATCCTCCTACGGGTGATGATACAGCTAGCAGATAGTTCATAGGTTCTAGGGGTCTAGTCAATTTCCGTGAAAAAGCATGCGACACATAAGAATGTGTAGACCCCGAATCAATCAGTACATATGCATTTTGAGCACAAATAGAGAGGATACCTGACACAACGGTTTCAGTATTTTGCACGTCTCCCGGTACTAGGGCAAACACTCAGCCCTGCCTCATCGGCTCTTTCCCGGTAGCTTTGGGGTTAGGCTTTGGTGCTACAGTTGATGCTGCGGCGCTGCCTGCAGCTTTACTATTGCCCGGAGCAGTGGAAGGGCAATCTTTCACCACGTGGCCCACTTTGCCACACCTGTAACAAGCACCAGAGATTTTATAACAAACTCCCTTATGGTTCTTACCGCATTCGGAACAGGGCGGAAATGGACGGTTTCCTTGACTAGAAGTAGTCGTTGACCCTGTATTTTGCTTTTTGTTCATTTGATTATGCTTGCCTTTCTTGAGTTTGAAATTCTGTCTTTTACCACGCCATTCAGACGCTGGTGTTTCAGATTGTTCAGATTGTTTCACGGCTTCGATGTTGGACTCGGCCATCAATGCCCGGTCAAGAACATTCACATAAGTCGGTAATTTCAGTACATTTATTCGATCTAGTATCGCAACATTCAGGCCGCCTTCAAACCTCCTGGCCTTCTTGTAATCGGTGTCCACCATGTGTGGTGCATATCTAGCAAGCCCGGTGAACTTTGTTTCGTATTCGGCAACCGACATTGTGCCCTGTTTTAACTGTTCAAATTCAGTGACCTTCCTGTCCCTGACACACTGAGGGAAGTACTTTTCGAAGAAGGCTACTTTAAACTGAGCCCAAGTCATAACAGTATTGTCATCACGAGTAAGCATCCACCACCTTCTCGCCTCTTCTTGCAAAGTGAAGGTGGCCAACAGTACCTTATGTGCCTCCGAACACGGAAACACTTCAAACAGTTTCTCAGTCTCCAGAACCCACGCTTCAGCCTTCAATGGTTCAAGGCCTCCCTGAAAGGATGGCGGTTTCAACTTGCTGAACTTCTGGGTAAGAGCAATAATATCCCCATCATTCACATTCACATTCGGTTCCGGTTGTACCGGAGGAGGAGGTGGGGGCTGTTGGTTCTGTTGTTGGTCCAGTCTAGCAGTTATCAGTTCCATCATTCGTTCTAGTCTGGCCATTCTGGCCTTAGAGGATGAGGATTCAGTTTCATTTGCAGTGCTTGCATTATCCATTTCACTATAAGCAGTTACAACAAGTATAAACATAAACAGTTGCATACTTTAACAGTTTAACAATTTAACACATTAGCACATATTCAGTCATATCATAACCACACATTTTCATGCTCATGTAATGCCCTAATCGCTTTTCTAGGACACTCTATAGCTCATTTGGGCACGTGTGTGCGGTATAACTCGTGGTTAAGTATCGCTCTGATATCACTCTGTCATGACCCAAACCCGCTCCTATGGGTTTAGCACCGTAACCGGCCAGTAATCCGAGATTACCGAAGGCTTGCTTAACAGTAATACAGTATAACAGAGTACAGGGGCATGGCGGAAGCCAATACAGTAAATAGACAATGTCCAATGAGCTGTGACAGTCTGTATGCCAAAAAGATTTTTCATACATTCACATATATAGATATATATATACGGTACAGAACAGTATGCAAAACAGTTACAAACGTTCGGGACAGGGATCAAGTCCCAAATAACCAGTACAGTACGGTCTATACAGTCTAAACAGTAACAAAACAGTACAGTAAGGGGAAATACTAAAACACCCCATAGCCTAAGCTTGGCAGGCTCGGAACCTCACAGTGAGGCACATTGGTTGGCTTGACAAAATTGGGAATCTACCCCGACGCTTCTAGCTTTGATCCGGTGTCTGTACACCTACATATATATATGAGCAGTGAGCTAAAGCCCAGTGAATAACATAACATGTAAAGAGGTTTAGAATGAATGTCCTTACAGTAATGAAAACAGTTCAATTCAATCAGTGTATGAGTTGTTTAGTACAGTAAACAGTCATATGTGGTACATCCATTAGCATAACAGTAACAGTAGGTCTTAAAAGACCGAACAGTAATGATGGCCATCAATCAGTAAACAGTAGTGGTTCCACGAGGGAACCGACAGAGATCTCTGTAACAGTAACAGTAAACAGTAGGTGCTAAGGATGCCACAATACAGTTCAGAATATAGGACACACATTCATTCAATTAACAGTATCAGTTCGGAAAACAGTTCAGTTAAACAGTCAGAAAACATTCTCAGTTGAACATATCTTTACATAATTGTTACTCACAGAGTTCTGGGCTATAGTGAACTAGAGCGTCTCCTTGGAAAGCCAACCCTACACAATATATAGATTGAACACACACTAAGCTACACAGTTGGGAAAGATAATAACTTAATCCCTAATTTGCCTCGGTGTGGTTCTACATCTATATCCTCTTTAAGATGCCCTAAATATGCCCTAGGAATACCTAGGATGGAAAGATGATGCGAAGATGCACTTGAAAACACTTTACAAAATTTGCTGAAAACAAGGGTCTCGCTCGAGCGAGGATTTCTTCGCTCGAGCGGACATGCAGACAAAGGAGCTTCGCTCGAGCGTGGATTCCGTCGCTCGAGCGGACTGCGTGCTACAGTAAAAATGCTGGATACTCCAATTTTACGCTCGATGCTCGCTCGAGCGTGAGACACAGCTCTTCGCTCGAGCGTAGGTCTTTTCGCTCGAGCGCACGCCTGCGTGCACCAAGATACTGAGAGCTCGCAATTTATGCTCGAGCCACCATTCCCTCGCTCGAGCGGAGCTTAAAAGAAACGATGGTCGCTCGAGCGTAGAATCCTTCGCTCGAGCGTAGAAGCCAAATTCTGAAATTTTCAGATTTGCCTCCCAAGCTCAAACCAAGCATTCCTAAGCTCAAAATTCGACCTCTTGGGCCCAAATTCTGGAAAACACATCCACACTCAAAATATAACAAGTTTCAAAGCTCAATTTGTGAATTTAAAGCCCAAGAGTGAAACAATTAAATCCAAATTCAAACCCATTTTCATGAACATGAAGAACATGCAAACATGCATGAATTCAAACCATTTCAAAACTTCCAAAACATGCTCTAATGAGCTCATTCCTTTCAAAAACAAGTTGAAAACATGGACTTAAGCTTAATTATGAACATGCATGTGACAATTTGCCATGAAATCAACTCAAAACTCATCAACACACACATGCATGCATGAAATGAGCTACAATACAACATTTTGAGCTATAAATTGGCTCTAGACTTCAACTTAGCTCTAAGTCATGCAAGAATTAACATAAATGCACAATCAAGGAGATGGATTTCTACCTTAAGTCTTGTATTCAAGGTTTAGGAGCTCAAATATGCAATTCCTCTTCCAAATCTCCAAGTCTATAAGCAATTTCCTCAAGAACAAGTTGAATTCACTCCAAACCCCTCACTCTCTCTCTCTAGTCGGTTGTGTGCTCCAAAATGTGGCTGATGAAATGTTTAATCAAGTGTATATCAATGCTCCATATGTGTGAGATAGTGGGCCACTAAGTAGCGAGGTTGTAAATAAGTCAAACTCATGTAATTTAGCTTATTTTAATCCGATTTAATCGTACCAAATCACATTTTAATTAAATACACCATAAAATCACATAAATCATGACGATCATGAAACACTAAACGATTTCCGATTCGGCCGCCGCTAAGGCCTTCAATTAACAGTTTAAACATAGAAATTGAACAGATAATCATACAGTCAAACAGATAGAGTTACAATTCAAACAGGCACAGGCAATCAATTTAGTTTCAAATTTCAGTCAGTCAGTTCATTTACTTTCCATAATCAGTCTAAACTCAACAGTAATCGGTATAAATCAGTGATCAGTAACGAGGGTTATTACACATTGCTTTCTTAAAGTTTTGAGGTTCATTTTCTAACAGGTATGTCAGAAAATCTGGACCAAGGATTTTGATATTCTTGCTCTCTTACTTCGTCTTGGTTCATCATCAGTTAAAACTTACTGGTCGAAACCATTACTAGTCTCTTGCGTTTGATTGTCATTAGTATATTGACTTTGTGTACAATCATAAGTTCTTTTATGTGAACTTAATTCCTGTCCTCTCTTGTAAGGAAAATCATGTTAAAAAAACACAACATTCCTTGACTCTATAATAGTGTTTACATTTATATCAGGTATTTCTGATTTATAAGTTAGAAACCGATATGCACTACTATTCTGAGCATAACCAATAAACACACAATCCTCTGTTTTTGGTCATATCTTAGTCTTTTTCGGAATAGGAACTTCAACTTTTTCCAAACACCCCCACATTTTTAAGTATTTGTATAAAGGTGGTCGACCTTTCCGCAATTCATAAGGAATGTTGTTAGTTTTCTTGTGGGGTATTCTGTTAAGAACATAATTAGCAAAAAATATTGCTTCCCTTCACAAGTTCTGTGGTAAGCCTGAACTTAGTAACATGACATTCATCATTTCTTTAAGAGTTCTATTCTTCCTTTTAGTAATTCTATTTTGCTGTGGAGAATAAGGTGCTGTAGTTTGGTGAATAATGCCATGTTATGCACAAAATTCATTTAAAGGTGCATCATATTCACCACCCCTATCACTTCTAATCATTTTAATGGTTTTACCAAGTTGATTTTCAACTTCAGTTTTGTAAAGTTTAAACATTTCTAAGGCTTTATCTTTACTTCTAAGTAAGTATACATAACAATATCTTGTGCAATCATCGATAAATGTTATGAAACACTTCTTGCCTTCTCTAGTTTGAACAAATTTAAGATCACACACATCAGTATAAATTAATTCTAGAGGTTCGGCTTTTCTTTCAACCGATTTAAATGGAGCCTTAGTTAGTTTCGCTTCTACACAAATCTCACATTTGTGATTAGGATCAATTTCAAACTTTGGTATATAATCCAAATCAATTAATCTACGTAAAGCATCAAAATTTACATGTCTTAATCTATCATGCCATAAATTCGACTCAAGAATATAAGCAAAAGATTTGTTATTCTTATTAATAGCAAGTTTTGGTACAACCATCATTACATTCAACTTGAAGAGACTATCACTCATGTATCCCTCACCAACATACACACCACTCTTTGTTAATATAAATTTATCAGACTAAAAAACAAGCCTAAAATTTTTTTTTATTTAACAAAGAACCAGAAACTAAATTCTTCTGGATATCTAGTACATTCATTGATGTCATCTTCAAGATCACCTTTCTTTGTCCAGCCACAATATAAGTAGAAGAATTTCCATGAAAAGTTGTTCACCATTTGCAGCCTCATTGTAAGTAGTGAACATCTTTTTGTCCGCATAAATGTGACGAGTTGCCCCAGTGTCAACCCACCATTCGTTGGGATTTCCAAGCAAATTAGCCTTAGACACCACATCAGAGAGATTGATGTCATTTACCCCGTCAGAGATGTAATCTAATTCTGTCACATTGGCCTGATTGGTGGTCTTCTTGCTTATACTTCCGCGATCCTTCTTAGGGCAGCGACAATTAGAAGCTCGATGTTCGGTCTTCCCACAGTTATACCATTTTCCTTTGAACTTCTTATTGCCATTGTTGTCACCTTGTTTCGGACCATCTCTAGGAAACTTCCTCTTTTTGTTAAGTGGTTTGTGCACTTGTTCAACCACATTAGCCTTAGACTTAATGGGATTTTTACCATTCCTCTTTTCAACCTTACGGTTATTTTCCTCAATTCTTAGTCTTACAATCAATTCATCCATGGTCATCTCTTTGCGTTTATATTTTAAATAATTTTTGAAATCTTTCTAAGCCAGTGGTAACTTTTCCACTAAAGTAGCGACTTGGAAAGATTCGCTAAGAGACATACCTTTAAAATGAATATCATGCAAAATTAATTGAAAACTTTGAATTTGAGAAATTACCGTCTGGGAGTCTACCATAACGAAATCTAGAAATTTACCGACAACAAATTTCTTTGTGTCGGCATCCTCTGTCTTGTATTTTTTCTCCAAAGAATCCCACAATTCTTTTGTTGTTTTTAAAGGGCTGTAAACATTATACAACATGTTGTCAAGGCCATTGAGGATGTAGTTTCTGCACAGAAAATCAGGATGTTTACAAGCGTCTACAACGGCAATAACTTGCTGATCACTTTCATCCTCTTTAAGTACTCGAGCCTCTTCATGGAGAAACCGGGTCAGATTTAGAGTTGTAAGATAGAACAGCATTTTCTATTGCCATCTCTTAAACTCGGTGCCATTAAACTTTTCCCGTTTTTCTCTATGATTTATTGGAACTTGAACATGTTTCTGGATAGGGACCGGAATCATTATAACAATCGGATTTGAAGTACTACTTTCAGCAGCCATAATATCTGATTACAAAAATAAAAAAAAATCAAAACACAAATTAATTCTCTAGTTGCTCAAACCAGAAAATTAATTATAACACAAAATAATTTATATTTTTCTAGTTACTAAAATCAGGAAAATAAATTACTACACAATAATTTTCTGTAACACTATTACAGAAAATAATATTCTGAATTGTTAATGACACTAGTATATTACTACTAGTTGTTAAAGAAAATAAACAGTATATTAATACTATTTGTCAAACAGTATATGACTACTATTTGTATTTTTCAACCAGAATATCACTTTGTAAAAAGCACAGAAAATAAATACAATGAAGACACCAAAAAATGTTTTGTCTTAAGATTGTTGGACAATTTTCACTGTATTACGAATAAATTATGTTTGTGTACTTAACAACAAACAGAAGAAATAAAGAAAATGAGAGAGAGATTGTTTGATTACAAAAATCAAACCAGAATATAAAATAAATAAATAAATAAAGATTTTTATTTTGTTACAAAAACAAAATCAAAATCTACAACAGAAAAATAATAAAACAGAAAGTAAATTAATTACTTACCAAATTAATTTGTTGAACAAATTTTATTGATCAAGCCCAGTGTTAAACACTGTGTCCTTAAGACAGTTTCGTCCTCTCCACGGTGCTTTCAGATTGTGGACATTGATCTCCCATGATAAAATGATCAACTGTGAATAATAGTCGTACTACAAATTATTCGCACAACGAACACACTTTGTGTTTACACTCTGTCTCATAGAAAAATTGAATGCAGCAAAATGCAAAGAGAGCAGGCATAATTTGGGACAAAAATTGAGTGAAAAAACCAAGTGAGTGACTGCCTATTTATAGATGTAAAGGTGGCTGTACAAATTTGAATCCAACATGTATGGTTTGAATTTGAACAAGTAAGGCACTGTTTTAACAAATACGAACTGTTTGGGTTTAAAATTTAAACAGATTTGAATCTATCCGATTTATATTGGCCAGATATAGACTTGCTTGGGTGGAGGGAAAACTGGACAGATTTCGGAATTAATTTCGAATTTTGGATAGATTTTATTTTACCAAAAAATAAAATAAAATTCAAATCTTTTTGGCCCAAAAAGATAGGTATTGGGCCGGACAAACCCAACCCAACCTGACACCACGCACCCGTGCCCAAGCCCAGCTCGACCGGACGGATAGACGGCGGCGGCGCACATGTGTTTATTTTGGGTCCAATAGGTCTAGCTCACTTTGCCCATAACCTCCCCCTCTACAAAACTTGGGTGCCCCTTGGGGCCTACCCCAAGTTCTAAACTCAAGCCTTATAAACCCACGCAAAAATTGCCCACCAAATCAATTTAGGACAAGCCTTAAACCAAACCTTTTGGAAATTTCACCAAAAACACTATTTTCATGGAGCTCTCTATGGCTTCAATTTCCCATTCACCAGATAATGGTTTTGAGCAACAAAATATACTACGTGAATCACAACGCGACATAGAACGCGTTACCACTTAGACCCGCTAACTTTGGCGCATGGATCCCACCTAAAAATTAGACTAAAGTTGAGGAAAAATTCTGTTTTTCCCAAAACCATTTCTAACACTTTTTGAGTTCAGATCCTCTACAGCCTCTCTCTCCCGCCTTTCCTCAGGAAGACAATCTAGATTGCGTCACGGAACTCCACTGAAAATCTACCGCTTAGATTAGCTCAATAAAATGTAATTATTATGTTTAGTTATGTTTTGAAAATATTATTTTTTAAATATAAAAATTAATTTGATGAAATAAACACACAAAAAGAATATATTTTTGAAATTCTCAAAAACAATCTTCATTCCAAAAAAAAATCATATGAAAATAAAAAAAAGTTGTATTTGATTTGCACCCATGCACAAATTGGATTTGTGTGTTTTTTTTTTCCTTAAAAAAATTTATTTTCATATGATTTTTTTTTTTTGGAATGAAGATTGTTTTTGAAATATATGATTTTTGTGTGTTTATTTCATCAAATTAATTTTTATATTTAAAAAATAATAATTTCAAAACATAACTAAACATAATAATTACATTTTATTTTTTTTAATCTCATTTTAAAAGTATATTTTCAGTTATATTAATCTTATATTAAAAATTATATATATATATATATATTATGAAAATAAAATGGAAAAGATTAAAATAGTTTTTTAATTTTTTATTGGAAGAGAGAGAGAGAGTGAGTGTGTGTGTGTGTGTGGTGGGACCTGGGATGTGGGAGAGAGAAAGAGTGTTTGTTTTGAGGAATTATTTTATGGGATTGGACTATAGTCTATTCAGACTATAGTCTATTGTTTGGTTCAATTTTTTTGCTCTGGATTAATAGTCCCTCCGGACTATTAGTCCCTCATATGAGGGATTATTGTATCCTAGGGGGGAGGGTGAGATTATTTCCATGGGATTGGTATCCCATGGGATGAATGTATGAAATGTCCATTTTACCCTCATGCTATTACTTAATAAACAATTGAAAAAGGTAAAATATTCTTTTGAATATTTATAAATTATTTTTTTAGTGTTGTTAATTTAAAATTATATATTAAATAAAAAATATGAATTGTAAATTATAAATTAAATTTAATTAAAAATAATAAATTAAAAATTATGACCTTATAAATTAAATTTTTTTAGTGTTGTTAAAAAATTAAATTTTTATATTAAATAAAATTATTTTTTTAGTGTTGTTAATTTAAAATTATATATTAAATAAAAAATATAAATTTTAATTTTAATTTAATTGAAAATAATAAATTAAAAAT
Organism: Camellia japonica; assembly: GCA_030407325.1. NCBI lineage: Eukaryota > Viridiplantae > Streptophyta > Magnoliopsida > Ericales > Theaceae > Camellia > Camellia japonica. The sequence continues at coordinate 31,034,075 of JAPPVO010000029.1, read as the reverse complement.
TATGGCCTTATAAATTAAAATTTTTTAGTGTTGTTAAATTATAAATTATAAATTATAGATTACAAATTTAAAATTATATATTAAATAAAAATTATAAATTACAAGGGTAAAATAGTCTTTTGAATATTTATTTTCATTCAGTCTGTCCAACCAAATATTGGATTATCTAAAAATAGTCCAATCCAGATATCTAATCTCATGACTAAACAACTATAGGATACAAATACAATCTAACCAAATAGTCCGAGAACAATGTATCCCAAGACTAACAGTCCGATAGATAATAATCCCTCCTTATCCAGTCCGTCCAAACAAACACACTTAGAGTGTTAGAAAAAGGGTTGGAGAGATTAAAACTATTTTCTATTAAAATAGTGTTTTTTTTTTTTTGGAACTAATCTGAGTTGCAAATTTTTAGTGGGGTGACGTTGCCCAATATGGGTCATCTTCCGGAGGAAGGGTTGGAGAGAGTAGCTAAAGAAGTTCTGAACTAGAACTTTTTGGACTAAAATAGCTAGAAAAAAAAGATTTAAAAATCAATAAGACAAAATGTCACATCTAAACTATAATCATTTCATCTTTTTTCCTCTCATAAAAGTTAAAAAAAGTCAAAAAACTTATCTCAAACGAGACTTTTTAGTCTCAGTCAAAAAGTCAACCCACATTCTAAACGAAGGTATTGTGTATTAAGGTTATTTTGCAAAAATAATTAGGGTTCTAACACCTGCAATATTCAAAATTGTATAAATTTTCTCATTATTGATTGACAATTTTGTAGAGTGGCTGTCACGACCCAAACCTGCCCCTATGGGTTTAGCACCGTAACCGACCAGTAATCCGAGATTACCGAAGGCTTGCTTAACAGTAGTACAGTAAAACAGAGTACAAGGGTTTGGCGGAAGCCAATACGGTAATTAAACAATGTCCAATGAGCTGTGACAGTCTGTATGCAAAAAGATTTTTCATACATATATGCAGACAGTGCAAAACGGTATATACAACATTTACAATCATACAATACAGGGACCCAATCCCTAGTAACAGTACAGTACTATCAGTCTATACAGTCATTACAAAAACAGAACAGAAGGGGGAAAACTAAACACCCCATAGCCTTTGCTAGACAGGCTCGGAACCTCGCAGTGAGGCACAGTAGTTGGCTTGACAAAACTGGAGTTTACCCCGACGCTTCTAGCTGCGGTCTGGTGCCTGTACACCTACATATATATGAGCAGTGAGCTAAAACCCAGTGAATAACATAAAACGTAAAGGGGTTTAGAATGAATGTCCTTAAGTATTGAAAACAGTTGTTTCAATCAGTATATCAATTGTTCAGTACAGTAAACAGTCATATGTGGTACACCCATTAGCATAGCAGTACAGTAAACAGTAGGTCTAAAAAGACCGAACAGTCATTGATGGCCATCAAACAGTGGTGGTTCCAACAAGGGAACCGACAGAGATCTCTGTAACAGTAACAGTCAGTAACAGTAGTTGCTAAGGATGCCACAATACAGTTCAGAATATAGGACACACATTCATTCAGTTAACAGTATCAGTTCAAAAACAGTACAGTTCAATTGTTCAGAAGATAATCATTTTGAACATATCTTTACACAGTTGTTACTCACAGAGTTCTGAGCTACAGTAGGCTAGAGCGTCTCCTCGAAATGCCAACCCTAAACAGTACAGAATGAACACACACTAAGCTACACAGTTGGGAAGGATAATAATAGTTTAATCCCTAATTGCCTCGGTGTATTCTACATCTATATCCTCATTAAGATGTCTTAAACTAGGCCTAAGAATGCCTAGGATGGGATGAGGATGCAAAGATGTAATCAGAAAACATTTTCAGAATTTTCAGTAAAACAGAGTCCCGCTCAAGCGTAGGTTACTCCGCTCGAGCGGACAGGCAAACAAAGGTCCCCGCTCGAGCGTCAACTTACCCGCTTGAGCGGACCAAAAAGTACTGGATAGGTGAAATTCACGCTCGACGCCCGCTCGAGCGTGTCACCCAATCCTCCGCTCGAGCGTACATTCCTTCGCTCGAGCGGACTGATGAACAGTGCAAAGTACTGGGAGCTCGAATTTCCCGCTCGAGCGCCGTTCTCCTCGCTCGAGCGGAAGACCAAAATCTGGAAAATCCAGATTTGAGCTCCAAGTTCAAAATCATGTTTTCAAACACCAAATTCGATCCTCTTGGGCCCATTTTCTGGAAAAACACTTGTAAACACATGATATATTATATTTCAAAGGTCAATTTGTAAAAAGCCAAGGCCCAAGGGTGTTTAATTAAACTCATCCTCAAACCAAATTTCATGAACAATATTCAAACATGGCATGCATGAATTCAAACCAATTTAAAGCTTCAATACATGCTCTAATGAGCTCATTCTTTTCAAAATAAGATGAAATCATGGACTTAAACCTAAATATGAGCATGCATGCAACCTTTTGCCATGAAAAACAACTCAAAACTCTTCAATATACACATGCATGCATGGAATGAGCTTCAATTCAACATGCTAGAACTAAATCATGCCTTAGCTCTACAATTTGACATGAATCATGCAAGAATCAACTTAAAGACATAATTAAGAGGTTGAATTCCTTACCTAGGTCCTCAAATACAAGTCTAGAGGCTCAAGAAGGCAAATCTCCTACAATTTCTTCAAATTTCCAAGCAAATCCACAAGTTGAACTCAAACTCTCACTTTCTCTCTCTCTTGGTCGGTTGAGCTCTCAAATATGGCTGAGGAAATGTTTTGTGCAATGCAAGATTGAGTCTCTCAATGTTTGGTATAGTGGTCCACTAAGGGGTAGTTTGGTAAATAAGTCCAAATCTTGTGTTTCATTACTATTAATCTAATTTAATCATACCAAATCCGTTTTCAGATAATTACACCATAAAATCACATAAATTATGATGATCATAAAACATCAATCGATTTCAGATTCGGCCGCCGATAAGGCCTTCAATTTGCAATTTAAACACAAAGACATGAATAGATAATTTAACAATTAACAGATAGAAAATGCATTTAAACAGATGTACTCAATCAGTTCAATTCCAGATTTCAGTCAGTCAGTTCAGTATTTCTTTCAACTCAATTATCAGTCATAATCAGTCTCAGTTTAGCAACAATCGGTAATTAATCGGTAATCAGTGGTGAGGGTTATTACAGTGGCTAACACAAGCAAAGAAACAGACAAAATCAAAATTTTACACCAAATTTATTTATCATAAGATGTATTAATTTTTGGTGTAAAAATTGAGTAATGCCCATGTAATAAGATTTTTTATAGGGTAAATTAAATTGGTACGCCTTACATTTTACACCTTGCGTCGTTTTGGTCCATACATTTTTAATTGACTTATCTTTATCCTTAATTTTAGATTTTGTGTCTATTTAATACAATTGATAATATCATTAGCCTTTTTTTTTAAAGTTATCATTAAATTAGTTGAGATTAACTCACTGAGTTGAATAAATTTATAATGTTGTCTTCAAAACTATGACACATGTCACTTATATGTGTATTTTTATAACAAATGCTAAGAGTTGTAAGCAGTCTGACCAAATTAATACAAAATCTAAAATTAAGAGTTAAAATTAAATCAATTGAAAATGTAGGATCAAAATGGCACAAAGGATAAAATATAAGAACCACCGGTATAATTTTTCCTTTTTTGTATTTAATTTGTTTGCCATCGGTGGTGACATCTTACATGTCATTCATGAATTTTTGTACAATATATTACTACAATAAATTAAGATTTTAGAAGCAAAAATTAAGGGATAAAATATTTTTCTTATCAAAAGTGTCATTACTATATTTTGATGACCAAATTGAACATTTACTGATGAATTACTATCATTTTGGAACCAACGTTTTTGTCACAAAATACAAACATTTTTTCGAACCAAATTATTTTTGCCCTAAAAATACATTTATTAATGACATTTTAAAAAGTTTATAGCTAAAAGTATTTTTTTTAATATTTTACGAAACAATATTTTAATGACTATCTTCACAATGATAATAATTGATCGCCAAAAACAAACAAGTATGTGGATATATAGAGTAATGATATATGAATATATGCACAATGGTGTGGTTTAATAAGAACTTTTTTTATTTTAGAACAAAATATCTATAAAGATGAATTATATTTTCAGCAATATCACGATCACATCATTCTTGTGGTATTTTTTTTGTACCCATTCGCTAAGTGCACAGAAATGGTGCACGGAATCAGTCACAAATAAGACACAAATAATGGATTTCACCTGTGTAGGACCCACATATAGGATCTACCCTTTGTGTCTTGTCTATGATTGATTTTATGCACCATTTTTATATTTGTAGTAAAACTCTTTTTTGTATGAATTTTGTGTATAAATATATTATTATATTTCTAAAATTCTGAATTTAATGTCATAAGATATATGTGCATTTAATGTCACAAGATTAGGGCAAGTGAATTTACCATCCCAAAATGAAAAACTAGTAATCATTTGGATGATTTAAGAAAGAGTCAGAAGATATATGTGCATTTAATGTCACCATATTAAGGCAAGTGAATTTACAAACCCAAAATGAAAAACTAGTAATCATTTGGATGATTTAAGAAAAAGAAGTGCTAGACACTTATAATTTGGATTTTTAAATTTATTTATAATAATATGTCAATAAAGATGAATCCTACACAATTGAATGTGTGGTAAATCAAAAGCAAAAATTTCTGTAATTTCACATCTCTATCTCTCTATATATAGTGAAGAAAGTAGACAATTTATTTGAAAATTTATTTATAATAATGTGTCAATAAAGATGAATACTACACAATTGAATGTGTGGTAAATCAAAAGCAAAGATTTCTGTAATTTCATATCTCTATCTCTCTATATATAGTGAAGAAAGTAGACAATTTATTTGCACAAAAAAGAAAGAAAAAAATAAACAAGACAGTTCATACTAGGGGTGGGCGCGGGTCGGTTGCGGCCACAAAACCTCCAATCCGTCATCCGTCTGCCAGATTGGCGGATTGGAGAAAATCAATCCACATCCGTCCGCCAATCCGGCGGATGCGGATTGAGCGGATTGGCGGTTTGGCGAATGGATGCGAATCGGTTTGGCGGTTTAAAATTTTATAAATTTTCAACATAATTCAACTTGTGCACTTCCTTAAAAAAAAATAAAATATTACAGTCAATGACTTAAAAAAGTATTACAATTACTGCATGCCTCATCCAAAGAAAGAAAATTTGAAACTTTAGAATATCACAATCACTGCATGCCTCATTCACATATTACAATCACAGCATGCTTTATCCAGATAGAGTATTACAATCTGTGGTTCTTAAAATATAAAAACAATTCAAACCACCAAAACCATGAACAAAGCAGTAGTAGGGATTGTATGTCTCTGTATTGTTACATCTATATATATTTTTGAAAACAAAAACCAACCAGCATATATATATCATATTTTCTATTTATTATTTTTAGAATTAGATTTAAAAACAAAAAAATATAGATAAATAATACGTTTATTTTTTTCAATTCAAAAAATATATTCAAGTTGAAAATTTTTTTTCAACAGAATATTTAAACTATTTTTCAATTGAAAACACAAACAGAATATTTAAACAAATTGAAAACACAAAGTCTTATAAATTACTAGGGGTGCTCGCGGTTTGGCGGTTCGGTTGCGGCCAAAAGAACCTTAAATCCGCCATCCGTCCGCCAAATTGGCGGATTGGAGAAAATCAATCAGCAACCGTCCGCTCGTCATCACGCATCCGTCCAAAATGCGGCGGATCGGTTTGGTTCGGTCAGTTTTGACGGATTGGTATATCCGCTGCCCACCCCTAGTTCATACCAAACCATGAATAAGCCTTCATTCACTTGTTTAGCCCTTCTGATTGTGCTTGTAGTGGTGTCATCAGGTTAGTCTTTTTATTTCTCTCTAAAATATAATTGAATACAAAAATATATATAAATAAAATGAACAATATTTTTTTGGTCTTATCATCAAATTTCATAAAATTTTGTTCACTTATATATATTTGGTGTTCTTTTCCTTTTTAGATTTTGTATTCATAATAGAGAATAAAACCAAGAACACAAAAATTAGAAATTAATAATAACATCAAACCCTAAATATATATGGATAAATAATATTATTTAATAGTGAAGCCTATCAATAAATTCTAAAAAATCTTGTCTAAGGGTTATCATTTAGCCTAACGTCTACACTCCGATTTAGCAAGCTTTTACTTGACCCAATTTCATACCTTTCATTTGAGAACATGTTTTTGTCTTTAATTTTTTTTATGAAAAATGTGTAAAAATAGAATGGATGAAAATAAAATTTTGATTTTTAATATTTGTTGGTTTTTTTTTAACTTTTTAGTGACTTTAGGTTTTGGGTTACATCATGACTCGTTTATAAATATGACAAAATAGCATAAAAGCCAAAAAATTAATAAAAATATTAAAAAGCCAACAAATATCAAAAAGTCAAATATCATTCACTCTATTTTTTTGCATATATTTTTGTAAAAAATAAAAAATTTGTCTCAAATATATTCATCTAGTTTGTTTTTGAGTTCTTAAAAACAATTTTATGAGTTTTTAATTTGTATTCTTGTATTTTTAATATTTTTTTGAATAATTTAAACAATGTTTTTTTTTTTATTATTTTTATATCCACTTAATCTTAATACACGTACGAAGTAAAAAATTTGTACAAATTTTTTTTAAAAAAATTCATTGAATACAACAAAATACAAAAATATATTGAATTTTTATTTTTATTTTCTGTATTTGATGAATTTTTTGAAGTTTATTTTTTCAGAAATATTATATATTATGTATATCTAAAAAATAAAAAATTTATGTAAAATATTAAAATAATTCACTAAAAACAAAAAAAAATGCAAAAAATAAAACTTAATATTTTGAAAAGTGAATTCAAAATTTTTTTTTGAAACCAAACTGAGGGATTAGTTTTTTATATCATATTTTAACAAAAATAAATAAATAAATAAAAACATGTTCTCAAATGACACCTAAATCTCAGCCTATTGGCTTAGATTGTTTTGGCAGGGTTTGGCTCTCAACCCGGCCCAACAAAGAAAATTCTATTGAATGGATTCGGATATCATTTTCGTGGGTCATGTGATCCGATCTCAATTTTAACCTTATTTTTTCATATATATATATATATATATATTGAGTTTCTTTAGATATTTAATTTCTGAATTAATAGCAAAACTAACAATATACAAAATTGGCGATAGGAGTGCTAGAAGTTGATGCAAGGAACTTGCTAGGGTCAGAACAGATACCAACGACATGCATAACAGATGACGATTGCGTAACTTAGGTTGTTTGGGGTGTTTTAAATAAGTGTATTTTTTATTTTTTTGGACCAAAAAAATTGAGGAAAAAAATATGAATGTTTGGGTTAACTTTTTGACTTTTTATGAAAAAATGTGTACTAAAAAATTGTATAAATTAGTGTGTAGGGGAAAATTAGGATTGAGAGTTGTGCAGCCGTAATTTTTGACTTTTGGTGAATAGTGATAACATTTTAACTTTTTCAGTAACTTTTTAACTTTTTTTCAACTTGCCAAACTTGGCGGCCATGTTTGGGTTTTTCTAATTAAGCACATGTTTGATAATCTGTTATTGTTGTCTCTACCTCCTTCCATATAAATAAATTATGATTTCGAATAAAATAGCCTTTTGCTCTGGTTTGTTGCTTTTAAATGATTGTTGTGTTATTTGCTTGAATGATGTTATAAATAAATGGATTTTTATCCCTGTTTTTTAAAATTAACTCAAAACTAGTGGGATTAAATAAATAAGTCTATCCAATCTTAAAAAAAAAAAAAAAAAAAAAATGAATGAGTCTAAAAATATAGAAATCGAATACATATATAGGGTAATGCTATGGTATATATCTCTTAAAATGTCTGTATCATATGCATGAACGGAATTAGGTTTTGATCTCTGAGGAGCCAAGACATGGATAGAATTTTGAGTTAATTATCTAAAAGCCATATTTACAAAAATAGTTAAGCCATATTATCTAATAGCACTAATTTCCATATAAGGCAAGAAAAGAAGAAAAAAAAAAAAACAGTTACCCAGATTAGAAATTAGTGTCATTAGTGCCACAAAAATTGTGTGCACAAATCATTTTTCATTTACAAATATTATAGTAACTCATATCCTATCTAAGATTGTTTGAACCAATAAATCATATTTCGTAAAACTAAGAATATTATCAGTTTTTTTTTTCAATTTTTAAAACTAAGAATATTATCAATTTTACATAGTAATGTTCCAGTTAATTGTTTCACTAATTGATGAAAAAAAATAGAACATGAGATTAAACATTTTTGCCTGTCTACTTATTGGTTCAATTCAATTATCCAATAAAATTGAAAATATTATTAGTTTTTCCCAATTTTAAAATTGAGAATATTATTAGTTTTTTCATTTTTCAATTTTTTTTTTCTTTTTGAGTTTTGCATATTAATGTTCTATCATCATGCTCTTTTATAGACACAAAATTTTCAATTTTGCAGCTTGTTTGGTTTTGGTTTTAGAAAACAATTTTCAGAAAATTTTGATTTTTGATTTTCCGTATTTTAATGTTTTCAATGAATTTTTCTAAATATTGTAAGCATTTTTTTTTTAAATTTTGACTCACCTAACATAAATACACTTAAAAAGTATGATATTTGTAAAAAAAAAAAAAATCTTTAAAAAATTTACTAAATACCAAAAAAAATACAAAAAAAAAAAATAAAAATTTAGTACATTTTTCATATTTTTGTGTATTTATTAATTTTAAAAATATTTTGACATAAGTAACAAGATCCGTTATATTCGTTCAATTAAAATACTGATAACAAAGGACATAATAAATTATTGTATATATATACATATAATAATTTTGACTTGGTCCCTTCTTACGTAGTCACTAAAGTTAGGGGCAAAATCAAATTTTTATTATTAGAAGAGTCAAAATTTGAATTAAAAAAATTCACCATATATACAAGCACACATGTACGTATACAATAAGATATGCAAGTTATACATAGATATATACACACACACACACACAAAACAAAACCAAAAAAAAAAAAGGTTAATTACAGAAAAAAAATCTCAAAATTTTCATGTATTTTTCACTTCAACCCCAGTGTTTTCACTTTAAATTCCAAAAGGATTCTCCGTTACATAGACAGAGATGGACAGGGGAGGGAGGACACATTGAAACACGGATGGAACTTTATAGTTCGATTTGTCAAAATTGAAACACTGGGGCTTAAAGTGAAAAACGCGTGAAATCTTAGAATTATTTTTGTAATTAACCCAATTTTTTTTGTTATCAAAAGTGTCATTATTGTATTTTAGTGACAAAATTGAACATTTAGTGATGAATTACTATCATTTTGGAACCAACATTTTTGTTACAAAACATAAACATATTTGTGGATCAAATTATTTTATCCTTAAAAATACATTTATTAACGACATTTTAAAATTTTATCGCTAAAAGTTTTTGTTTTTTTAATACTTTGTGCAATAACCTTTTAATGACTATCTTTGCCAGAATAAGAGCATCTCCAATGGTGTGCCATTGGAGCTGCTATTGCCAAATTATGGCAGCAGTTGATAGAAATGCAGCTCCAATGGTAAGTTTTAGCAGCTGCTATCTTTGGCAAATGCCAAAGTTTGTGTCAAATATGGCACCAGGTTTGGCAGCAGCTGCCAAGTCAGCTTCAACCAACGGTTTCCTCCCTCCCTCCCTTTCTTATCATCCTTTCCAACAAAGAAGCAATTTTCACTCAATTTCAAACACGGAAGCAATTTTCACCCAATTTCAAACATAGAAGCAATTTTCACCCAATTTCACCCAAAATTAAACAATTTCAAACACAAGCAAGATAGAAAAATTTCAGTTTCACCAATTTCAAGCAAAAAAATAAAAATAAAAATAAAAATAAAAATTAGAAAATAAACAAAGTGAGTCAAAAAAATACCTGATGACAGAAATTTGGGAGGGGAGAAGAATTCACCATTCTAGTTCAGATAACAGAAATAATTGTAGACAGAAGGTGTTTGCTTTCACGGTTTCATGGCCTCTGTGTACTTGTTTTCATGGCCTTTGTGTAACTGCTTTCATAGTTTCATGATCAGATCCTCCTCGTTCGAGGTTGGAAAGAGAAGCATCTGTAGTAGGGATAGAAGGCTTTGACAGGTGGTCTTCTATGTCCATGGGAGATGAATGAGATGGGTTTGTGAGATTTGGAGACATGGATGATGAAGGAGGTCGGTTTGTCAGATTGGAGATGGGTTTGTGAGATTTGGAGACATGGATGATGAAGGAGGTGGGTTTGTGAGATTTGGAGGTAGGTTTGTGAGATTTGGAGACATGGATGATCGATTGAAGTGGGTTTGTGGGATTTGGAGGTGGGTTTGTGAGATTTGGAGACATGGATGATCGATTCAGAGGTGATTGGCAGACAACGGGGTTGTAGGAGTGAGACAGCTGCAAAGATCTGGGTTCTAAGAGTGAGAGAGGAGTGAGATCAAGAGAGGAGTGGGGGGTAGATAGAGACGGAGAACAGAGAGAAAAGTGTGTATCTTGCAAGGGAAGAACCGATTAGTATGAAAAGAGAATAGATACAGAAAGAGAAGCGAGTCAGAGAGAAGAAAGAGGAAGATGATTATAGAGAGATAGAGAGATGAAGATGATTCTAGATAATAAAGATCTCAGCCGTTGGAAATGGGAGATAGAGATCTCAGCCGTTGGAAATGAGAGATAGAGTGTCTTGGAATGTGTAATATGAGCCCAACGGCTCTATTTGAATCTGAAAGTAAATAATGAGCATACAATTTTTAAACGGTTATAATTAAACGATTATTTTTCTTTCAATTTGAGTAGTATAAATACACATACCTTGTTTTACCAATTTGAGTTCACAGCAACAATTTTTCTTTTAACTATATTTTTCTCTTTTATTTTTCACACAATCATTATGGAAAATTCATTAAAAACAAAGAGAGGAAAACCATTTACCACTCAAGAAGATGTGTTAATTTGTAGAGCTTGGTATCACATTACTGAAACCCAATTGTTGGAAATTCGCAATCGCGTGCTTATTTTTGGGGAAGAATTTTTGAAAATTATTGCTCGCTGCAGAATGATCAGTCAAGAACACAAGTGTCTATCTCATCTCGATGGGGTGTAATCATGAAATGTTGCAACAAATTTCGTGGGTGTCTAGCACAAGTCGAAAATTTACATCCAAGTGGGGCGTCACAAGTTGATATAGTAAGATTTCATTTTCATTTATTATGTTAGTTTTTTATTTTTTTATTTTGTCTTATATAAAAATTAACTAATTAATTAATTTAATATTTTATTGCCATATAGATGCTTAAAGCAAAACTATTATACTATCAAGATGAAAACAAACATTTTGCTTTTGAACATTGTTGGCCAATCTTGCAAAACAATATCAGGTGACAAGATGTAACTCCTACGAACACAGTGAAGCTAAGGATACATACACCGTTTTCATCTTATTCCGCCTCCAATTCCCCTATGGATAACTATATTTCTCTTGAAGATGACACCAGTCCAAGTATTGGTAATAATCCAACTATTGGTGAAGGTAGTGTCACTGCAAAGGGTAAAAGGCCTATGGGTAGGAAAGTTGCAAAAGAATTATTTCGGAGAAATCAAGTCGTTAAAGTTGAAGTCCAAAAAATGAGTATACAATTGGAGACATTTAACCAACACCTTGCTGAGAAAGAAAAGGAAAAAGATGAAAGAGAAAAAAAAATGATTCAAGCAGTGCAGGAGATGAAAGAACTTGAGATCAGAAAACAAGAACATGAAATAATGACTATGGACATTTCTCATTTGGACTCTCAGGCGAAAGCGTATTACATAATGCGAAAAAATGAGATTTTCTCCAAGTGGTCCTCAAATGTCAACAGCCAAAATTACTATTTCCTCATGCTTCCTGATGAATAATTATGGAATAATATATTTTTTTGCAATGTCATTTATTTTTTAATGTAATTGTTAGTCTTTATTTGCAATGTCATTTTTTTTTTATTTTGTAATGAAATTTCATTTTTTTTTATTTTTTTATTTTTGAGTATTTTCTACAATAGATGGTTGTTGGTGAATAATGGATGGTTGTTGGTGGGTGGTTGTTGGTGAATGAATGTTGGGTGAATGATGGATGATTGTTGGTGGATAATTGGTGATTGTTTATTTTTTATATGTAATTAAAAAAATTTATTAAATATGTAGTGATATATTTTTTGGTGGGGTGAATTATATTTATTTTTTTTTTCCAATTTTTCAATTTTTTTCATTTTTTATATTTGTCTAGTCGGGAATAATAAAAATATATAATTTTTTTTTTACAAACAGTTAAAAAAAGGTCATAAAAGACAAAAAATAAACAAAAATAAAATCACAAAAAAAATTATATCCAAACAACACCTACAAATTTAGAGGGAAAGTTGATTGAGATTTGCCAAAATAGCAAATGACTATCGGAGCACCATTGCTATAATTTGAAAAAATAGCACTATTCATTGTCAAATTATAGCAATGGCAATATAGCAATAACCATTGGAGATGCTCTAAGAATTGGTTCCCAAAAACTAACAAGTCCGTGGATAGAGTAATGAAATATGAATATATACTTGATGATGTGGCTTCATAAGGACTTTATATTTTAAAGCAAAATATCTATAAAGATGACTTATATTTATAACAATACCACAACCACATCATTCTTGTGGTATTTTTTTGTACCCATTCAGTAGTGCACAGAAATGGTGAACAAAATCAGTCACAGACAAGACACAAGTGGGACCCACATGTGGGATCCACCCTTTGTATCTTGTCTATGATTAATTCTGTGCATAATTTTTGTATTTATAACAACTCTTTTTTATATGAATTTTATGTATAAATTAATATATTATCATATTTCTAGAACAATAATACTAGGTATCATGAAAGAAGTATCATGAAAAGTCTTCATGAAGATTCTCTACCATTGGATTAGTTTATAGTGTCTGCAGTGTTTTATTGTATATTATACAATCACCCTTGAATTAGTTTTATGAAACTTTTCATGATATTTATTTCATGATGCATAGCATTACTTGAATTTAATATGTGCATTTAATGTCACAAGATTACGACAAGTGAATTTAGTAACCCAAAATAGATGACTAATAAGCATTTGGATGATTTAAGAAAACGAAGTGCTAGACACTTAGAATTTGGACCTTAAATTCATCTATAATAATGTGCCGAGGGAGATGAATTCTATACAATTAAGTGTGACAAATTAAAAGTAAAGATTTCTGTAATTTCACATCTCTATCTCTCTATATATAGTGAAGAAACTAGAAAGTCCATTTGTACCCAAAAAATTAAAAAAAAAAAAAAAAGAAAGAAAGAAAGAGAAACTAGACAATCCATACCAAACTATGAATAAGTCTTCATTCACTTGTTTAGCCCTCCTGGTTGTGCTCGTGGTGGTGTCATCTGGTTAGTCTTTCTATTTCTCTCTCAAATATAAGTAGATACAGAATCTATATAAATAAAACGAATAATTTTTTTTTTGGTCTTATCATCAAATTTCATAAAATTTTGTTCATTTATATTTATTTGGTGTTCTTTTCCTTTTTAGATTTTGTATTCGTAACAGGGAATAAAACCAAGAACACAAAAATAAAAACTGGTAATAACATGAAACCCTAAGTGTATATGGATAAATAATATTATTTTATAGTGAAGCCTATCAATAAATTCTAAAAAAATCTTGTCTAAGGTTATCATTTAGCTTAATGTCTGCACCGTGACTTAGCAGGCTTTTACTTGACGCAAGTTCATACCTTTCGTTCGAAAATATGTTTTTTCTTTAATTTTTTATGAAAAAAATATGTTAAAAGTAGATTGAATGAAAATAAATCCTTGATTTTTAATATTTGTTAATTTTTTGACTTTAGGTTTTAGTTACTTGATGATTCGTTTGGAAATATGATTGTTTTGGAAAGTGTTAAATAAGTTGGACTTTTTCTACTTGTTACAAAAAGACATGTAAAAATAGAGAGGAATATCACTTAAATAAGTTAAAAAATCAATAAATTGTCTTATAAGGTCTCATTTGACATTTACACGTTTTAGCCAAAAAGGTAAAAAGTTATTATAAGTTATTATATCACTCTTTCTACTTTTCTGCACATCTTTTCGTAAAAAATTAAAAAATTATCAAAATAGTTTGTTTCCAAATGAGGCTGCCACTTCCTAAAAGAGGCCAAAGTAGTCGAAAAGTTAAAAAGTTAATAAAAAGGTCAAAAGCCAACAAATATCAAAAAGTCATATTCAATTTACTTTACTTTTTGCATATATTTTCGTAAAAATTAAAAAATTTATTTCAAATATATTCATCTAGTTTGGTTTTGAGTTTTCAAATATAGGTTTTTAAGTTTTCAATTTGTATTTTTATATTTTTAATGATTTTTTTGAATATTTTAATCAATATATTTTTTTTAATTTTTATATTCACTTAATCTTAATATACTTACAAAGTAAAAAATTTATACAAAAATGTTTAAAAAATTCATTGAATAGAACAAAATATGAAATGTATTGAATTTTCTTTTTTCTTTTTGTATTTTTTTTGTATTTGGTGATTTTTTTTTCCACAAATATTATACTTTTTAAGTGTATTTAGATTAAGTGTATCTAAAAAATAAAATTTTTTTGTAAAATATTAAAAAATTCTCTAAAAAAAAAAAAAAAAACTACAAAAAATAAAAAACTCAATTTTCTGAAATCAAACACAGTGATTAATTTTTTTTATGTCATATTTTAACAAAAACAATCAAAAAATTACTAAAAAAAAAATGTTCTCAAACGATACATAAATCCCTGCCTATTGGCTAAGACCGTTAGCCAATCTGGAAGCTCATTGGCCGGATTTGGCTCTTAACCCGGTCTAAAAAAAAAATCATGTTGGGTGAATTTGAATATCATTTTCGTGGGCCAATATGACCCGATCTCAACCTTTAATCTTATATATCAATTTATTTATCGATCTATATTATTATTAAGTGAAGGCCTCAGTTATTATTAGTGTAGTGAAACTTTTACTCACCGTATGTCATGTGGCCATATTTTTTAAAGCTTAGTTATTATTAAGTGAAGGCCTCAATTAGTATAATGAAGCATTTGCACTTTTCATGCCACGTGGAAGTATTTTAAAAATAAAAAATTAAGGTTATATAAAGATGTGGGTAACTTTGAACCCATGAATGGGTTCAAAGTAAGAAGACTTTTACCACTTGCACTATATTTGGTTGAGGAATTTGAAAAGGAAAAAAAAAAGATAGGTGAAATGTCAATAAAATATAAACACAGTGTTAAACTAGTATAATTTTAATTTTTTTATTATTTTCTTTTATTTTTACTTATTTAATTGCACATAGTGCATATGTTACCCGCTAATTCATATATCTATTGAGTTTTTTGGATATTTAGTTTCTGAATTAATAGCAAAACTAACAATATACAAAATTGGTGATAGGAGTGCTAGAAGCTGATGCAAGGAACTTGCTACAGGCAAGACAGATACCACCGATACCACCGACATGCATAACAGATGATGATTGCGTAACTTATTATTGTGTTCTTTATCTGCAATGTATCAATTACGAATGTGCTTGTCCCAAAAATCATCTATGTGTTTTCTGTTGATGATGGATGGTTGTGGATTAAAGGCTAGGAAGCACGGATACGGATACGGGATACGGATACGATACGATACGGATACGGTGATACGACAAAATTTGAAAAACTAGGATACGGGTACGGCGGGGATACGTTCGTAAAAAATATTATTTTAACAATTTTTAATAATGCAATATGCATAAAAATAAAACCTAAAGCAAAAGATAACTTGATAAAGAAGAAAGATTCCTATAAAACTAAGACTCTTCAAGGTCAATAGTTTCAACTTCTTCCCCTTCATCAGTGAATATTACAAGACCTTAACTAAAGCCAAAAAACCATTCTTAAATAAAAATTTCAGCAAATATACTTTTTTAAGTCATCAACGATAGCCTAGGAAGTACGGATACGGATATGGTGATATGGGAATATGGATATGGCAATATGTCAAAATTTGAAAAAGTATGATACGGGTACAGCGGGGATACATTCGTAAAAAAAAAATTTATAATTTTAATAATGTAATATGCATGAAAATAAAACTTAAAGTAAATTAATAAATAAAGAGAGGGATTCCTATTAACCTAAAAGTGCTCAAACATTCATAAAACATTCAAAACTAAAAGCAAAAGTAAATGCAAATTAAATATCATCCTTACATGCCAACACCAAAAAAAGAATGACAGCAGAGAGAAGAAACGTGAGAGAGTGAGAAAGCGAGAGAGAAGTGAGAGAGACAACAAGGATACATCAGTTTGACAAATTCTATTACTTTAATTCTCACTATATTCCTCTTATCAAAGAACTAAACAAAATATTATAAATAATATGTAACTTTGAGTATCTGATACTTCAAAATTAAGTATCCGATACGTCAAAATTAATAAAAAATTAATTAAGAAGTATCCGATACTTTTAAGAAGTATCTGATACGTATCCGCGAGTATCCGAGGAGTATCGGTATCCGATACGTATCCGATACGGATACGTCACCCTTTTTGAAGTATCCGTGCTTCATAGATTAAAGGGCAAGGCCATGTTTGGGTTTTTCTAATTAAGCAGATGTTTGATAATCCGTTATTGTTGTCTCTGCCTCCTTCCGTATAAATAAATTATGATTTCGAATAAAAGAGCCTTCTGTTCTGGTTTGTTGCTTTTAAAAGATTGAATGATGTTATAAATAACAACAATGTCATGGGTCTTTTGGGAAGAAAATAAAATGCCAGCTTTAAATACCTTCAAAAAATAATTCTCACAATCTCCATTCATCTGTGATTGGTTCAAAAAGAAAAGAAAAAAAATTAAAAAAACAAAAAAACACGCGATTGGTCCACATAATTTTGGAGATCATGCGAGTTCCCAACTTTAAGGTCCCAAGCATTTTTGTATAAATAAATGGATTTTTATCCCCTGTTTTTTAAACACTAACACAAAGCTAGTGGGGCTAAATGATTAAGTCTAAGAACATAGAAATCGTATGTCATTTTGATTTTTACACTTTTAATTGATTAAATTTTGATCCTTAATTTTAGATTATGTATCAATTTGGTTCAATTGATAATATTATTAGTATTTTTTAAGAAAAATTATCACTAAATTGGTTGAGATTAACTTACTGAGTTATGTAAGTTTTTATAATTTTGTCCTTAAAAATAAGGAATTTGACACTTTTCCATAAAAAAAATGTTAAGAGTTATAATTAATTCGACCAAATTGAGACAAAATCATAAATTTAAGGTCAAAATCAAACCAACTAAAATTACAATAATTAAAATGATACAAGGACCAAAGTACAAGGACTATCATCGTAATTTGCCCCATAATATATGTATATGGATGGATAATGCTATGGTACACACCTCTTAAAATGTGTGTACCATTTGCATCTTTGTTATGCATTTTTATAGTATATGTTATGTATTTTTTTTTTTTTTTGATAGAATTATTACAATTTGTGATTCAAAAACAAAATTATACATTTTATAATTTTTTTTTATAAAAAACTAACCTTGCTTAATTAATAATGAGAATATTTGGAATTCTCCGAGAAGGATTAGAATGACAATTTCTGCTAATGAATGACTACTTAAATCAATGTTTTGAGCATAGAGATTCCACTGACCTGTAAAAAGTGGCCTATCCCTTTGGGGGTGTGGTAATACATCTAAGGCTATCTCCAACGGTTCATCAAACCTTGCATCAGATTTGAAATTTGGTGAAAAAGTCAATTTTTGGAGCTCCAATGATTTTAGCAAATTGGTATCAAATTGAGAAAACATTAAAGGTTTCACCAAATTGAGGACGAGTTGCTCCTTTCACCAATTTACCATGCATAGCCGTTAAAGTAGAAATTTGTGAAAATTTTACACTAAATAGTCGACCACCTGGTTGACCACCTGGTCGACCCCCTGGTCGACCACCAAGTTGACCAACCGGTCGACCTGCTCATGAAAAAATTAGCTTGCGAACTGGTTCAAATGGTTCAAATTACTGGTTCAAACGGTTCAAAAAAAATTTATAAAAAAAAATTTGGCCTTACAGGTCGACCGGCCGGTCAACCACTTCCCTTTTGATGCACGGTTGGAGCAAACCATATCAGATTGAGAAAATTGACTTTTTTTTACTCAAATTTGGTTCACCATTGGAGATGCTCTAAGAAATAGTTTTAATAAATCACAAAATATGTAATATACATCACCAAAATACATTGTAGATGTATATGATACCACCCTTTAGAATTTCCTACATTCTATGTTTGATTCTATATTGGTAGCAAGATTATATATTTATGTAAGACGTATTTTTTTGTTTATTGATAATAAAATTTCATAAAAAAAAAAAAAAAAAATTCTTTTATACATATAATAATTTTCAAATAGAGGATGTCATATACTGATTTTGTTGCTTATCAAGGTATTCCAATTTGGAGCAAAGTTACCTATCAATCACTTACTGGACAAAATAATAAACTTTTTTTGTTGAAAAACTAAATTAATGGTAATTTTATTGATTTTAGCTTTAATTTGAACAATGTGAATACATGGATATAGTTAGGTCTTTGGCTTATTAACTTTGTAGTACCACAATATAGCATGTGAGGTTGCGATTTCAACTTTTGTTCATTTTTTCATCACTATGGTGGATATAAGGGATGGCCATGGACCCCTAAACCCAAACCCAATATTTTTTGAGTAATGTAAAGAACACACCTAAATTCACATTGATTTATACAACCGGCTAATGTGGCTATACTGTGAGCTCGTTTGGGAAGTCTTGGTTTGGGATTTTTTGGTTAAGATAGTCATAAAAAAGCAAAATAAATTTTTTAATCTAATAAGACAAAATATCACATCCAACCCATAACCATTTGCATCTCATTCCACATCCTCTTTCAATACACATACCGACTAATTTTGAATTTTGTGATTTTACTCAATGCACAATCTTTTTGCCAAAAATATCTCTCTCTTTAACATTGAAACTCTATACCAACACCCATTTGTAACTGTCATTCAATCCCCGCCAGCAAAGAACAACAAGAAGTAATAATTAGCATTTAAGATTAAGGGTGAACTGAGAGAGAGAGAGAGAGAGAGAAGGAACTTTACGCTACTAAAAGAAAACTCAATTACAAAACAGAGAAATTATTAAAAAAACATAGATGGAAATTAGAGGAAAGATAAATTGGGAAAACTGATGAACGAATGGAAAGGAAAGTGAAGGAATAAAGATAAAAATGGCTCAGAAAATGGACAAGTCAAAGCTCTAATAGCAAATAGGGTGAGAAGAAAAGGTTGAACAAGCAAAGAACATAAGCCAAACAATGAAAATCCAAAAGCGAATTGGGTCGAATTTGGGTAGAAAAGTGAGATAGACTGAAATTGAAATACCCAGATAGAAATTCAAAGGAAAATGTGAGAATAAAGAGGGAAACCCCACGAATAAATTAGGGCTTTGGTGGAGAAGATAAGGACACTTTAATAATTTTATTTTAGAATAAAATTGTAATAAAAAAATAAATTATTAAGTGTGTGCACAGAGATAGGTAGCTGTGTGGAAATAGAATTTCCCATAATCATTATATTATTTCTTTCACAAAAAATTAAAAAAGCAAAAAAGTCCTTTCCAAATGAGGCTTCTTAGCCCCAGGCTAAAATAATCAAAAAGTAGAAAAGCCAACCCACTTTCCAAACGAACACACAAGGTCCATCAGTTGAGTGCCTCTATTTACACACCAACTTTCACATCAAGACACACCATTTTCTAAAAAAATATAATTACAACTATATCCCTCAATCAAATATCTAAATTACCCTCATCATCTTTCACGAAATCCTAACAACCGTGGTCACCACCACCACCGCAACCCCTCCATCTCTCTCTCATCTCTCTTCCTCTTCTCTCTCTACAACTTCTCACTACCTCAATTTTCAGTCTTTCCAAACCACCTCCTTCTTCAACCAAAACCACTGTATCACTCCCATTTTACCTAATCACACCAATACCAATACCAATTTCATTCTCACCATCAAAGTCCTCGCCTTTGATCGCATTACCTCTCTCTCTCTCTCGCTGCCTTGGATCTCTCTCCAATGCCCATTACCACAATGACAGGGTCAATCTTCACATCTTCATTGACCACTTCAAAATCACGAACAATTTAACTGATAATTTTGATGCAAAACTGAGTGAATCGAGTCGACTTCTGGATTTTGTTGATGGGTTTGTTTGGGAATTCGGTGAAAAATTGGTGCTTTACTGGATTGGAAATGTAGGGTTGCAAGCGCTGTGGTTGGAGTTGTGGTAGCCGAGTTCGGATGACGAGTTTGCCTTTGTTGTGGAAGATGATTTGGAGGTTTCACCTCTGTATTACGGATTTTTGAAGGGTTTGATTGTTAATTATTACTATAATGCTTCCAATTTTAGTCATTCAATCTATGGGGTATCGCTATAGTGACCAAGGTTTGTTCCAGGGGAAGAGACAGTGCCAGTGAGGGAGAAAGGAGGGGACCGGTGAGTGGCGGTACCGGTGACGAAGAAGAGAGGGGAAGAGAGAGGGACTACACCGTCGCCGTTGGGTTACCGGTGGTGGTGGTGGGAGTGTGTGACTAAGGGTAAAAATAGAACATTATGGTGTGTATTAAGCAAATTTATTATTTATTAAATTATTATAGGTGTGTCTTGAGTAGTGGTGTGCATTGAGATAAAAGATGGTGGGTAAATAGAGGCACCCCCATCAGTTAGACTAAAAACAAAAGATAAATTACAAATTTCTCCTACCCTTTTGAATTTCTAATCGCACAACAAATAATTCCTTTTATTGATTAGTTATTAAGTCAATTAATAGTTATTAATGATGTTAGAAATATATTTTAATTAAAATTTAAATAATTTTATTATTATATCGAAGAATAGTTAGGATTTTTTTTTATTAATATTGTTAAACAAAAATTTTTGATAATGAAATCTTTGTAATTTTTAAAATTATATGAGATAATTCGTATTTTAAACAAATTACAAAGATATATTTGAATTAAAATACATAAATAAATAACAGGTTTGAAACAATTGAAGGAAACCAGAGGCTATTAACAGACTCAATCCTCTCTTGTCGATGAATTAGTGAAATCTAAATCCTAAATTGTTTTACTAAAAAATAATCTTTAAGCCATCCCTGTAAGAATTTGATTACAAATTGTTCAACCAAACAACATTAATACATGTCTTTGCTTTTTTTTAATTTTTTTTTAAAATTTTTTACTTATTTTCGTCTTAGAATTTTTTTTTTTAATTTTTTTTTTTAGGTTTTTAGATTCAGTTCAATGAGATGAATCAAAAAAATTTTAAAAATTCAAAAAAGACAAAAAAAAAAGAAGAAAAGAAGCCAAAAATAGTGGAGTTTTTTATTTGGCATATTTTTTTTTTCAATTTTTTTTTTTTGATTTTTTAGATTCGTCTACATAAGGCAAACTGGAAAAGTAAAAAATATTTAGAAAAAGATGTGGCTTTTTTTAGCCAATAAAATATTTAGAAAAAATGTGGCTTTTTTTAGCCAATAAGCAAAGTTTCCAAACTATGGTTGGAATCTTATAACAAAATAAAATTTATATTTTATATTTATTATTATTATTATTATTATTATTATTATTATTATTATATCTTTCTTGATTGATTCATTTGTCTCAACATGTAACCGTGCAAGACTTCCTCAATTCTAAATTAAGTTACCTGACCCTTGTTCTTTTAATTATTAAAGTAATAGGTCCACATTAATTTTGGTCTGGACAATTAGGTAAAGTCTATTTACTCATATTCTCATACTTCTTGACAAATTTCACCAGTAATAGATATTAATTAAGATAAATTACATTGATACTCCCTTGATTTCACTAAAATAACATTGCCACTCCCATTATTATTTGAAATCACACTGACACCCCCCTCTCAGCTAACACCAATACCTACATTAAGAAGATAAGTATAATACAATTGATGTTTTTGCAAATTTCATCTAAATCAAACAAAAAATTCACTCACCATTTTTACTCTCTCTACGTAATCCTAACCCTCTATTCCCCATGCCACCACCATGGGAAATTTCCAACCTAATCTGTAATTTCAATCCCCAAAGAAAGTCATTGGTGCACCACCATCTTCCAAATTACATCTTAAAAACCATCCTCATCAACATGGCTGCTGTACGGGAAAGAAATACACCTTCTCGTATAATCCTGTTGACCAAGTCTGCGCTCCTCCGTACGACGTCGTTCAACTACCTGAAAATACAAACGTGAGCTAGCCGGCGGGTGTATGCCGGAAACCTCTCCGATGCCTAAGTCAGTAAGCTTGGCAAATAGACAAAAGCTCTATATATTCAGTAAACAAAGTTGTGTTACCTCTCCAAAGGTGATATTTGTGAGCTTTTATAGGTTTCGCGTGGCATAATCCTAGTAGGACTCTTACTCCTCCATGTAGAGTCCTTCTAGGATTTATACTCCTGGAAGATAATGCCTATCTTCCAACACCCCCCTCACTGCTTGAACCAAGTGAGATGATTTTACCATTGCCAAACTCCAATAGGACCGAAGTAACCTTTAGTTCGGCCCTCACTCTCCTTCTTCCTACCTCGGCTTTCCCATACCAAGACCGAGCTAGCCTTAAGACAGTTGGGCCGAACTGTCTTCAGAACCAAGTCATCCTAAAGACTTAGCCTACCTCGGTTCCCATACGCCTTGACCGAACTAACTGTTGAAGACCGAACTGCCACAATACACCTCTCAACCGAAGTAAGAAAAAGGCCTTATGCGCCCGTGCTAACCATCACGGTTGCACGACCGGTCTAGCTCCAAGGTCACCTCTTCAAACCGGAGTGCCCCTCCAGTTGGCCTTCTTACTCAGCCTTTCGTAGTGCGGTCCAAACTTCCCAGCTCGGCCCAATCTACCCAGCTCGGCCCATTCTACCCAGCTCGGCCCAACTGTATAAATTACCCTCGCAGCTGCAACCTACAAGTGGACTGGATTTGGGATTCACTGAAGAAGACTTCTCTGGAATGGAACCAATATGCCAAAATAGATTGGCTATCCATTCATGATATTATATATACACTGCTTGTATATATACGTGTATATTTTATATATATAAATATATGCCAAGATAACATTTCATTGGTAAGCTTGATTGATATTTAAAGATTTTTTTTTTTTGAGTGATGTCAATTATTTCTGTTCTGTCAACTGTTAGTTGACTAACGGAAGGAGTAAAGTGTTGCACAAACTTTTAAAGTAGGTGATGACAGTGCCATTTCAGAAAATAAAAAGAGATTTTGAAAGTATAAAATGGGTGTGAGTGTAATTTACCCTAGATATTATTACAATGGCTACATTTGGTATGAATTTTTTTTGGATAATTTTCATTGTATTACGAATAAATTATGTTTGTATACTTAACAACAAATAGAAGAAATAAAGAAAAGAAGAAAGATTATTTGATTACAAAAATTAAACCAGAATATAAAATAAATAAATAAATAAAATAGATTTTTATTTTATTACAAAAATAAAATCAAAATCTGAAACAGAAAAATAATAAAATTGAAAGTAAATTAATTGCTTATTGAATTAATTTGTTGAACAAATTTTATTGATCAAGTCTAGTGTTAAACACTGTGTCCTTAAGACAGATTCGTCCTCTCCACGGTACTTTCAGATTGTGGACGTCTATCTCCCAGGATAAAATGATCAACTGCGAATAATAGCTGCACTACAAATTATTCGCACAACAAACACACTTTGTATTTACACTCTTTCTCACAGAAAAATTAAATGCAGCAAAATGCAGAGAGAGTATACAGAATTTGGGATGAAAATTGAGTGAAAAACCAAGTGAGGGACTGCCTATTTATAAATATAAAGGTGGTTGTACAGATTTGAATCCAACAGGTATGGTTTGAATTTGAACATGTAAGGCACTGTTTCAACAGATACGAACTGTTTGGGTTTGAAATTTAAACAGATTTGAATTTGTCTGGTTTATATTGGCTAGATATAGACCTGTTTGGGTAGAGGGAAAACTGGACTGATTTCATAATTAATTTTGAATTCTGGACAGATTTTGTTTTACTAAAAAATAAAATTAAATTCAAATCTTTTTGGAACAAGCCTAACCCAACCTCACACTACACACCCGCGCCCAAGTCCAGCCTAGCTAGCCCGACTGACTGGACAGACAGGCGGCGGTGCGCGTGTACGTTTATTTTGGGTCCAATGGGTCTAGCACACTTTGCCCATAACCTCCCCCGCTACAAAACTTGGATGTCCCTTGGGGCCTATCCCAAGTTCCAAACTCAAGCCTTATAAACCCACTCAAAGTTTGTCCACCAAATCAATGTGGGACAAGTCTTAAACCAAACTTTTAGGAAATTTCACCAAAAACACCATTTTCATGAAGAGCTCTTTGGTTTCAATTTTCCATTCACTCGATAATAGTTTTAAG
Source organism: Camellia japonica (assembly GCA_030407325.1). Classification (NCBI taxonomy): domain Eukaryota; kingdom Viridiplantae; phylum Streptophyta; class Magnoliopsida; order Ericales; family Theaceae; genus Camellia; species Camellia japonica. The sequence goes on along the minus strand of JAPPVO010000029.1, from coordinate 31,009,278 downwards.
CAACCAAATATATTACGTGAATCACAACGCGGCATAGAACGCATTACCATTTAGACCCGCCAACTTTGGCGCATGGGTTCCACCTAAAAATTAGACCAAAGTCGAGAAAAATTTCTGTTTTTCTGAAAACCATTTCTTACAATCCCCCACATGAATGTAATTTGATGACAATGGAAATGAAACAATATGCAGAATTTGTCGAAAGAGTATAAATCGAAAATATCTTGCATCAGGATAGGTAGCTTTTGCCCTTGAACCTTTCCTAATGATAACCTATTGGATTTACTAGCTAACCAATGGACGTGATGTCTTGAATTGTTCAGCCGTTTGTGTAAGCTAAGACAATAGACTTCACACAAGATATCTTTTGACACATCGTGGTTCTTACGGTTGTGTTCATTTTGGCCTTGAACGCTCCTAGTTGTTCATGGATTCTTTCTAGAGAATTTAGCCTCTTCATTCTTATAGAACCGGCCCCAATTCGACACTTATATAGGTAATTCTTATTGTGAGTATCTCCTTATACTCGTCTTGATTTTTATACCTAAATCAAGATATAAGTAATCATTAAAAGCAAAGCTTATCCTTAAACTCCTACATACAACATATGTTGCAGATATCACTTTCACCATAGGAATGGATAGGGAATTTTAATCCCTTGGTGATGTCTGGCTAGCCACACATAACTTAGTTGTCCTTTTGAACATAGTTCTTGGGATCTCTAGTCATTTAAGTAGGGTTACCGTTATGATGACTCTTATGTAATAGGCTTTAATCCCATCCCCTTTGATGAATTATACACTTGCTCTATAGTCAAACTTTTTGTTAACGGATCCGCAATATTCTCTTTAATTTTATATAATCTATTAAGATTATTCCATTTGAGAGTAATTGCCTTACGGTATTATGTCGACGACGAATATGTCGTGACTTACCATTATACATATGATTCTGTGCCCGCCTATTGCAGATTGACTGTCACAATGAATGCAAATAACTAGCATAGGTTTTGGCCACATTAGAATGTCTTCTAAGAAGTGACAAATCCATTATACTTCTTCTCCTACTTTGTCTAAAGAAATGAACTCAGATTCCATTGTGGATCGTATGATGCATGTTTGTTTCGTGGATTTCCAAGAAACAGCAGCGCCAACCAGAGTAAAGACATATCCACTAGTGGATTTTGAATCTTTAGTATCCGATATCCAATTGGCATCACAATAACCTTCGAGTACTGCTGGATATCGAGTAAAGTTCAAATCATGATCACGGGTAAATCTTAGATATCTAAGAACCCGAATGATCGCTTTCCAATGGTTTTCTTTGGGGTTACTAGTGTACCTACTCAATTTACTGACAGCATAAGTGTAGACGTCCTCGAACGTCCTGGGAGGGAATCCCGTTTTGTTTATTGGGCTCACTACAGTTCATGACTCAACGTCACGGTCTTGTATCTAATCTCGCAGAGTGCAATGCAAGACCGATGAATCATCAAAGAGTCCAAATCCGGCAAATCGTTTTTGAAAACAGATTTTTGAAAGAAGTGCCAAACATGGACTACTTTGCCAGATACAGAGTTGCCACTTAAATATTTTGTTTTGGGGGAATTTAGGAAACCTTGACTCGTTGCCTAAGGCCACGTGTCCGTCATCACCAAAGTTGCCTCGGCTCGGGAACTTGGGTACGATTGGGGAAGGTCACTTCGTGAGCACCCCCGCTCGCCCGATCAAAGATCGGCCTCTACTAACCATATATCGAGAGTTTGAAAACATTATGTGCTCTTATTCCGGTTTATTAGCCTAGAATTACTATGTGATGCGCGCAACATACAAGTATAGACTGGGTCGCCTGAATTGGAACAAAACATCTCATGTTCGTTTTGAAAAACGGTTTAAAGGTGCTACTCGCAAGTAGGCTAAGACGTGGATTTTGCCACCCTCAGGTGCGCTTAGAAAACTTGATTTTGTCACTCTCAAGTGGGCTTAAAACTCTCAATTGATGAATTGTTCCAATTCAAATTACCCAACCTTCACCCACAGGCATTCAGGCAGTTATATCATATAAGCACATAGCCTCATGGTAAGCATGCTATCATGTCAGTCACTCACACACATGCAAGGATGCTAAAGCATAAATACTTACCGAGTACTCCAAGCCAAAACAGAAACTAGTTAGTAATCAATGCATGATCCTAATTCATGTTAAGATGGCTAATGCAACACATGCAAAATGCAACTAAGATAGGCTCGGCTGTTCTAAACATGGCATATGAAATGTAATAGGAAACATGTATTCAACTTGGAATTGAAATACAATGCAGTTAGTATGATGCGCTGAGCCCGGTGCATACAAGACAGATGAATGAATGCAAACATGCGAACATATAGATGCTAATTGAAACATGCCCTAAACTAACTATCATAAGCTGGTAAATAAAAGAGAGAAAGACGTGGGGTTGGAAGACATACATTACACACACGCACACTTATTACACAATTGTCCTCGCTCGGAGGGTCCGAATAAATAATTAACTACTCTAGCTAATTAAATATTACAAAACCCTAATTAATTAACAAATTAACTAGGAAAGTGAATAAACTAGCATGTAAGCTATAAAATGGACTGCCTCAGCTCTTGTTCCGAATGATGAAAGATGCATGCGTGCTCGGGTCGCTTTGTCGGGAAATTCCTTGCGATGCCCCGATTTGCCTCTATTTTGCAATTGATCCCGGAATATTGTACAAAGCTCTAGAAGGCTGCTGGTTTTTGGTTTGCTGCAATAGAGAGCAAGAAAGGGGCATGGCAAAGTATTTTCACATATGTATGCACGACCACTCTCCCTGTCATTGCACAAGCTCTAAGGAGTGTAGACCTCGATCCTCGTGCTACCAATCACACATCTCGATGCATGATGGCCGAGGAGTCGAATCGCACGACTTAATGTGAAATGAATGCACATATAAACATAACAAAGCCTAAACTCCATCATGGGTAATCCGGAGTGTCGGCGACCAGAAATTGAGACACATTTCGTCACTTTGAGTACGAAACGTCCCTCGTTTCCCGTGTTTGGACTAACCCTACTCCAAACACAATGCAATGAGATGGCATACACAATGTGACTAATGTGCAACCCTAAATGCAATGCAACCTAATCATGCTGGCATGTGAGGGATGATATGCAAATATGCAACTAGCATACGCAATGCTATGAACTGAGAATGGCATACTTAATGCACATGAACTATATGGCATACGCAATGCAATTACGAAAACTATCATGCGCACATGAACTAAATGGCTTATACAAATGCAAGATGGACTTACACCAATATGAGTGGACCTCAGCCACACTCACATCAGTGGCCATATGATGGAAATGAGACAACCGAAATACATGCAACATGCATGGATGCAAAGGACCGATCCTAAGGCACAACATGCAACTCTAACTAAGCATGGCAAAGGATGAAGTATGGCATGCAAACACACATTTTCTAGCTCTGAAACATAATGTACAATGGTCTCGAATCATGCAAATACGTCACACAATGCACGCAAGATGGCTTGAATATCGAAACTAGTGAAGCGGGTTACACTAGAGGTACACAAAGCAATGTATAAATGGAAAAACCAACCCCAAACAGACCCTAGGCAGGTCTGAAACAGTGGGAAAATGGCCCAAAATGATGACTCAACATGCAAAGAAACGAAGCTCATGCAATGGTCCGAAAACGAAACATTTATGCACAACTCTCAAACACGTTTAGAGAGTGGAATTCATGGGAATATGGCATTCATATAAGCTCTGAAATATGATATATAATGACCCCAAAGCATGAAAACACCTCAGTATATGCATGTAATAGACTTCGAAACTCAAAACTAAGCATGGGCATTGAACTACAAGCATGCAAAACAAACATCATTCGACCCTGAGACCCAAAAACAGAGCTAAGGCAATCCAAAATATGCACAAAATCAGTTTAAGGCATGGCCAAAAAGTGCTAGAATTAAGGGCCAAAAGATCATGCAATACAAGCTAGTGAACCATAATTTGCACTACAACTATATAAAACACATGAGAGCTCACCAAACCAGCCAAAAACAGAAACATGACATGCCAAAATATGACCAAAAACCCACTGAAACTCAGTCAACACATGTTAGAATGAAGTGTTCCTTTGAAAGGCCAATGAGAGGATTGTTCTGCACATGTATGATGCACACACAAAATGGAAAAACTACCTCTGGACAGAGGTTATGAGGGCCCTAAAACTCACTGAAAAGGGCCTGAAATGAGTCTAGGAAGCATGCAAGTAAAGACCCCTTTAGGAGGCCTTGAAGAGGATTACTCTACACATGCAAGATAGACACTAAACATGGCAAAAAAAAACTCTGGACAGAGTTCATGCAGGTTATAAAACTCATAAAAAGTGGCCTGAAACATGGCTTTGAAACAGGCAAATAGGGGCTCCTTTGTAAGGCCAACAAAGCTAGTAAACAAAACAAGGGGTGAGAGGGTCACCCCTCTCTGATTTTGAGGCTCAAAAACACATGTTAGCTACTGAAAATCCGTTGGATTTTAGTGGCTAAAAGGCCAAACCAAGGCCAACACAAATGCTCTAATGCATAGCTCAAAACATGAGGAAATGAAGCAGGCAAGGGGGTAGATGACACCCAACAGAAAAATGACCTTAAACAAACATGTTTAGAAGCTCAAAACAAGACTTTTTTTAGTTTTTGACAAAGCCTAAATATGCTTGAAAATAGAGCTAAACTATGAAGCAAAACAATGTCAAAAAGAGGGAAATGGAGTGTTACCCTTGTAGCCAAAGGAACCAACAACTTCTGGACGAAGATAGCAAGTCTTCAACCTTTGAAAATGAGCTCCAAGGTGCTTGGATGGATGATGGAGAGGTTAGGCTAAGAGGTGTAGTGCAATGGGTCCAAGAACTATGGACTTTGGAGCTCAAAATAGTGAGATATAGAGAGATATATATCTTGGAGCCTTAGACAAAAATTTGGAACCTTTCCAAAGGAGAGGGAGGCCCTCTCTTATAGAGAAACAAGAGGGTTCAAGCTTCTTGGAGAAGCTAAAAAGGTTCAAGCTTCCTCAAGAAGCTAAAAAGGTTCAAACTTCTTGGAGAAGCTAAAAAGGTTCAAGCTTCTTGGAGAAGCTAAAAAAAGTTCAAGCTTCCTCAAGAAGCTAAAAAAAGGTTCAAAAGGTTCAAACTTTCTCAAGAAGTTAAAACAAGGGTTCAAAAGGTTCAAGCTTCCTCAAGAAGCTAAAACAAAGGTTCAAAAGATTCAAGCTTCCTCAAGAAGCTAAAAGAAGGGTTCAAAAGGTTCAACTAAAAAAAAACTGGTCAGTGGCCCTATTTGGTGGTCTCCCGATTGAATGCAATCTAGTGGTGGGGTGTGAGACCAGTAAATGTGGCCTAAAAACCAAGAAAACCAGCTTCTCGATAAGAAAACCAAAAAACCAACAAGCGGGGAGAAAAGTGATCTCCAAGGAGAAAAGGTGGTCTCCCACCCTTGTACCACCTCCCAAACAATGAAAATAGGGTCCACGCCAAAAATGAACCAAGACGGATGCAAAACGAGAGTTTAGGAGCCAAAATGCGCAGCCAGGTGCCCCGAAAACTGACTGTTAAGCATCGAAAGTGGCGCGCGACCACGAAGGTGGTCTCCCGGGCCACAGTGTCCCTCTATAGAGAGGAAACAAGGTGTGTGCCAAAAACTGGAGTGAACGGAAAAAGTTAAGCGGTCCCGAACCGAGGCGCACGGTCGATGGCTCCGAAAATCGGAAACTGGTCTCCAAACGGGAACAGTGGTCTATAACCACGAAAAGTAGCCTACGGCCACTGAGAGATGGTCTACGAGACCTCTTCCTGCCTTTGGGAAGAGAAAATAGAACCTGGTTCACAAATCGAAGCAAAGCACAACAGAGTCTCGAAGTCCGGAGGCAAGGCTCTCAACCGAGACTACGTAACCTCAGAACGAGCACAAAATGCGCAATCACCGAGTGCTCAATCGATGATGTCTGAGTCTTAAGGTTGGTCAAAAATGGGGTGTCTACAATAAGTTATATCAGGACGAGTACAATTCATTAGGTACATTAGGCTTCCAATGATTTGGGAGTATTTTAACTGAGACACCGTATCACCTTTATTTTTCGATAAATAAAGATTGATGTCTACAAGTGTTCTAGCTACATTCATATCATCCTTGATAAATTTACTAAGAATTTTTTCAATAAAATGTGATTGAGATAATACATATTCGTCAGATGTTTTAGTAATTTTCATTCATAATATTGCATTTGTGACCCTCATGTCTTTCACATCAAATCTTCTATTCAGCATTTGCTTAGTTGATTTGATCATGTTTTGTTTGCTTCAAACGATAAGCATGTCATCCACATAAAGACAAACGATGACATAACCTTTGTCAGTGTTTTTCACATAGACGCACTTGTCACATTTGTTTATCTTAAATCTATTAGTAAGCATAGCATGATCAAATTTTTCATGCCATTGCTTAGGAGCTTGTTTTAATTTATAAAAAGATTTTACAAGCCGACAAACTTTCTTTTATTGCCCTGGCACTACAACCCCTTTGGGTCGCTCCATATAGATTTCTTCATTTAGATCACTGTAGACGTCCCCCGAACGCCCCGGAGAGGGAATGAGTCCCCCGTTCCGTTCGTCTTGGGCTCACTACAGTTCAAGGACTCAATGTTGTCACGGTTCTTAATCTGAACCAAAGAGTCCAAATCCGGCAAATCGTTTTGAGAAAACAGATTTTTTTTTTTGAAAGAAGTGCCAAACATGGACTGCTTTGCCAGATACAGAGTCGCCACCTAAATATTTTATTTTTGGGAAATTTAGGAAACCCTAACTCGTTTGCCTAAGGCCATGTGTCCGTCATCACCAAAGTTGCCTCGGCTCGGGAACTTGGGTACGATTGGGGAAGGTCACTTCGTGAGCACCCCCGCTCGCCCGATCAAAGATCGGCCTCTACTAACCATGATATCGGGTTTTGAAAACCTTATACATTCTTATTCCGGTTATTAGCCTAGATTTACTATGTGATGCGCACAGCATACAAGTATAGACCGGGTCGCCTGAATTGGAACAAAACATTTCATGTTTGTTTTTGAAAGATGGTTTGCTACCCGCAGGTAGGCTTAAAATGCAGATTTTTCCACCCTCAGGTGGGCTTAGAAAAAGATGGTTTTGCCACTATCTAGTGGGCTTAAGACTCGCAGTCAATGATTTGTTCCAATCCAAATAACCCAACCTTCACCCACAGGCATTCAAGCAGTTATATCACATAAGCAAATAGCCTCATGGTCAACATGCTATCATGGCAGTCACTCACACGCATGCAAGGATGCTAAAGCGTAAAACTTACCGAGTACTCCAAGCCAAAACAGAAGCTAATTAGAAATCCATGCATGATCCTAACTATACAGAAATGCCTAATGCAACACATGCAAAAATGCAACTATAGCAGGCTTGGCTATTCTAAACATGGCATATGGGATGCTACAGCTAACAAGTATTCAACTTGGAATTGAAATACAAATGCAATTAGTATGATGCGCCAAGCCCGGTGCATGCAAAACAGATGAATGAATACAAACATGCTATCATACTGTATGCTAATTGAAACATGCCCTAATCTAACCATCATAAGCAGGTAAATAAAAGGGAGAAAGACGTGGGGTTGGGAGACATACATCACACGCACGCACACTTATTACAATTGTGCCCTCACTCGGAGGGTCCGAATAAATAATACAGTCCCGAATGAATAATACAGTCTAAATAAGTACAAAATCCTAATTAATTAACAAATTAATCTAGGAAAGCAATAAATTAGCGTGCAAGCCAGGGACTGCCTCAACTCTGATCCGGATGATGGATGATGCATGCTCGAGTTGCCTTGCGCGGAAATCCACCGCAATGCCCCAATTAGCCTCTGTTTGCAATTGTTCTTGGAAAGCGCGCCAAGCTCCAGAAGGCTGCTGATTCTTGATTTGCTGCAACAGAGAGCAGGAAAGGGGCATGGCAATGTATTTTCACATATGTATGCTTGACTACTCTTCAGGGAGTGTAGTCCTCGATCCTCGTGCCACCAATCACGCACCTCGATGCATGATGGCCGAGGAGTCGAATTGCACAACTCAATATGGAATGAATGCACATGAAAACACAACAAAACCTAAACTCCATCATGGATAATCCGGAGTGTCGGTGACTGGGAATTAAGATACGTTCTGTCACTCGGAGTACGAAACGTACCTCGTTTCCCGTGCTCGGGCTAACTCCTATCCCAAACACAATGCAATATGCATGACATGCATGAATGCAACTAAGATACAACCTAACATGCACAATGCTATGAAACGGCATACACGATGCACGAGGTAACATGGCATACACAATGCGCTAACATACAACCTAGCATACACAATGCTATGAAATGAAATGGCATACACAATGCATAATAGACTTACACCAACACAAGTGGACCTCAGCCACACTCACATAGGAGGCCATAAGATGGAAATGAGACGCTCGAGATACGTGCACACATGTACGCAAACTGAAGACCGATTCTAAGGCACGAATGCCACTCTACCAAAGCATGGCAAGGCATGGAATATGGTATACAAACATGTGAGTTTCAATACTAAAATATTATGCTAAACAGCCCCGAAACATGGAAACATGGCACCCGATACATGAGATGGACCCCGAAACACAAAATTAGGCACATGGAATGACTTATAGCTATACAAAGCATGCATTATTTGAACATGAAGTGTAAATACAGAGTCAAGAAAGTCCCAAAACATGCATTTTTCCAATTTAGATTATGGCCAAAAAGTGCTAGCAAGATTGCTCAAATTAGCATGCAATTTAGACGGGCAAACATGGTTTACATGGCAGTATAGGATGCACATGGAATCTGACCAAACCATCAAAAATTAGTGAATAAATCATATTGAAATAGGCCCAAATAACCACTGATATGCAACCATGGCATGCCAAAATGATGAGTTGCTTTAGAAGGCCATACAAGGGATTCTTAGGCACATACAAGATAGACATGTGGCAGCCCCAAACCAACTTTTAAAATCAAATATGGTAGTCCCAAAACTCAATAAATTGACCCTAAAATGTGCCTAAGAAGCATGCAAGATGGGGTCGCTTTGAAAAGCCAAGATGGCCATCAAACAAGCCAAGGTGAGAGGGGGTCACCCCCCTCTAATTTGGAAGCCCAAAATAGCATCAAAGTCATTGGAAATCCACTGGGTTCCAGTGGCTAGAAGGTCAAATAAGGCATGCAACAAGGGTTAGGGTGTAAGGCTCAAAATGAGAGGGAATCAAGCATGCAAGATAGCATATGACCTCAAACAAAAATGGAACCTTGATAAAACATGATGATGATGTCAAAAAAAGCCTTTTCTCAGTTTATAACAAGTCTCAAAAGTGATCACAAATATGGCTTATCTATCATGCAAAAAAAGGCCCTAAAAGGGGGAAAAGAGATAAGGGACAGCAGCTGGCCTCAAATGGCAAGGATCCCTTCAACAAAGTTCAAGAGGGGCTCAAAAAATGGAACTTTACAGTTTACAACAAGCCACAAAAACAAACACAAGTGAAGCTAAACTATTATGCAAGAAAAAGGCCAAAAGAGGGACAAAGAAGCAAGTGATAGCTGCTGGCCTCAAACAGAGGAAAGCCCTTCAACAATGTTGAAGAGGGGCTCAAAAAAATCCACTTTACAGTTTATAACCAAGTCTAAAACAGCTCAAAAATAAGCCTAATATACTATGCAAAAATAGGCCTAAAAGAGGGTTTAAACACAAGAGGAAAGAAGGAAGCCTCAAACAGGGAAAGGCCCTTAATCAAACATAAAAAAAAAGATCAAAATAAGACTATTTCCAGTTAGGGTCGGAGCCCAAAAATGCTAGCAAGTATGGCTTAGATATAGAGCAAAGGAAGGCAAGAAAAGAGGAGAAGAAGACTTACCCTTGTAGACCAATGAACCAGCAGCTTTTGAACTAAGAAGAGGAGCTCCTAGCCTCTAGAAAACAGCCTCAAAGTGTTGGAAAGGAGGATGGAGAAGTGGTGCTATGTGGTGGTGTAGAAATGGTCCAAGAACAAAAGGGTTTTGATGCTTGGAATAGAGAGGGAGAGAGATTGAATGCAAGAGGCTTAGAACCAATTTTTGTAACCCCTAAAACACAGCTAGGGGTGCTGGTTATATAGGCAAAGGAGTGGAGAAAAAGGGGTAAATATGAAATTCAAATTTCCCCCCCAAAAGTTCCCCCCTCGGATACAGAATCTGGAGGGGGAAAGGAGGGCATAACTGCAAGGAACCAGCTGTGAGGAATCTGGCCGGCCAGTTTTTGGGAGCTTAGGTGGCCGGCCGGCCAAAGCCGACCACCTCCCTTGGCCGGCCGGCCAAGGTCAAAAGGGTCAAAGAGAATTAGTGGCCGGCCACCCCATATTGGTGGCCTCCCATGTGTGCACAACACAGCCATGTGGTTGAAACCCTGAAAAAGTGAACCAGGAGAGAGAAAATCCAACTTTTTAGAGGGGTTCAAAAGGGTCAGGGAGAGTTAATGGCCGGCCATGCCATATTGGTGGCCTCCCAGGTGTGTTCAACACAAATATGTGGTTGAGGGCCAAAGAAAGTGGCCCGGGAATGGTCAACACTAGCTTTCTAGCGAGGAAAACGGGCGACGGAGGGCGATGAAGGAATAAAAATGGTCCTCAGAACAATTGCTGGCCTCCCACCCTTCTACAAGCTTCACAACAATGAAAATAAGGTCCCTGCCAAAAATGAACTCAAACCGATGCAAATCGAAGGTTCGGGGGCCAAAACGCGCAGCCCGGGACCCCGAAAACTGACTGTTAAGCACCGGAGGTGGTGTTCGACCACGAATTGGTCTCTCAGGCCACAGTGTCCCTCAAAAGGGAGGAAATAAGATGTATGCCAGAAACCGGAGCAAACGGAGGTGGTTAAGCGGTCCCGAACTGAGGCACACGGTCGACGGCTCCGAAAACCGGGAACCGGGCTCCAAAATGGGAAAAATGGCCTACGACCACGAAACGTAGCCTACGGCCACTGAGAGATGATCTACGAGACCTCTCCATCCCTTCGGAAAGAGAAAACAAAGAAAACGGGACCCGATTCGCAAACTGAGGCAATGTACAAAAGAGTCCGGAAGTCCGGAGGCAAAGCTCGCAGTCGAGACTCCGCACCCTCAGAACGAGCACAATATGCGACATCACCAAGCGCTCAATCAGTGATGTCTGAGTCTTAAGGTCGGTCAAAAATGGGGTGTCTACAATCACCATTTAAGAAAGCTGTCTTAACATCTATTTGATGTATCTCTAAATTATACAACGCTGCTATGGCAATAAGCATGCGAATGGATGTTATTCTTGTCACAAGAGAATATGTGTCAAAATAGTCCAGACCTTCCTTTTGTCTGTAACCTTTTACTACAAGTCTTGCTTTATACTAGTCTATTCAACCATCTGCTTTCATTTTTCTCTTAAATATCCACTTATATTCAAGAGGTTTAGAACTAGGTGGAAGATCCACCAATTCCCAAGTATGATTTTGCATAATGGATTCAATTTCATTATTAACAACCTCTTTCCACAAAGGTGCATCAGGACCTGTCATTGCTTCCTTAAAGCTTTGAGGTTCATTTTCTAACAGGTATGTCAGAAAATCTGGACCAAGGATTTTGATATTCTTGTTTTCTTACTTCGTTTTGGTTCATCATTAGTTAAATCCTACTGGTCGAAACCATTACTTGTCTCTTGCGTTTGATTGTCATTAGTATATTAACTTTGTGTAAAATCATAAGTTCTTTTATGTAAACTTAATTCCTGTCCTCTCTTGTAAGGAAAATCATGTTAAAAAAATCACAGCATTCTTTGACTCTATAATAGTGTTTACATTTATATCATGTATTTCTGATTTATAAGTTAGAAACCGATATGCACTACTATTCTGAGCATAACCAATAAACACACAATCCTCTATTTTTGGTCATATCTTAGTCTTTTTCGGAATAGGAACTTCAACTTTTTCCAAACACCCCCACATTTTTAAGTATTTGTATGAAGGTGGTCGACCTTTCCGCAATTCATAAGGAGAGTTGTTGGTTTTCTTGTGGGGTATTCCATTAAGAACATAATTAACAAAAAATATTGCTTCCCTTCACAAGTTCTGTGGTAAGCCTGAATTTAGTAACATGACATTCATCATTTCTTTAAGAGTTTTATTCTTCCTTTCAGCAATTCTATTTTGCTGTGGAGAATAAGGTGCTGTAGTTTGGTGAATAATGCCATGTTATGCACAAAATTCATTTAAAGGTGCATCATATTCACCACCCCTATCACTTCTAACCATTTTAATGGTTTTACCAAGTTGATTTTCAACTTTAGTTTTGTAAAGTTTAAACATTTCTAAGGCTTCATCTTTACTTCTAAGTAAGTATACATAACAATATTTTGTGCAATCATCGATATATGTTATGAAACACTTCTTGCCTCCTCTAGTTTGAACAAATTTAAGATCACACACATCAGTATAAATTAATTCTAGAGGTTCAGTTTTTCTTTCAACTGATTTAAATGGAGCCTTAGTTAGTTTCGCTTCTACACAAATTTCACATTTGTGATTAGGATCAATTTCAAACTTTGGTATATAATCCAAACTAATTAATCTACGCAAAGCATCAAAATTTACCTGTCCTAATCTACTATACCATAAATTCGACTCAAGAATATAAGCAAAAGATGTGTTATTCTTATTAATAGCAAGTTTTGGTACAATCGTCATTACATTCAACTTGAAGTGACCATCACTCATGTATCCCTTACCAACATACATACCACTCTTTGTTAATATAAATTTATCAGACTAAAAAACAAGCCTAAAACTTTTTTTACATAACAAAGAACCAGAAACTAATTTCTTTTGGATATCTAGCACATTCCCTGATGTCATCTTCAAGATCACCTTTCTTTGTCCAGCCACAGTAGAAGTAGAAGAATTTCCATGAAAAGTTGTTCACCATTTGCAGCCTCATTGTAAGTAATGAACATCTTTTTGTCCTCACAAGTGTCAACCCACCATTCATTGGGATTTCCAAGCAAATTAGCCTTACACACCACAGCAGAGAGATTGATGTCATTTACCCGTCAGAGATGTAATCTAATTCTGTCATATTGGCTTGATTGGTGGTTTTCTTGCTTATACTTCCACGATCCTTCTTAGGGTAGTGACAATCAGAAGCTCGATGTTCGGTCTTGCCATAGTTATAGCATTTTCCTTTGAACTTCTTATTGTCATTGTTGTCGCCTTGTTTAGGACCATCTCTAGGAAACTTCATCTTTTTGTTAAGTAGTTTGTGCACTTGTTCAACCATATTAGCCTTGGACTTAATGGGATTTTTACCATTCCTTTTTTCAGCCTTATGGTTATCTTCCTCAATTCTTAGTCTTACAATCAATTCATCCATGGTCATCTTTTTGCGTTTATATTTTAAATAATTTTTGAAATCTTTCTAAGCTAGTGGTAACTTTTCCACTAAAGTAGTGACTTGGAATGATTCGCTAAGAGACATACCTTCAGAATGAATATCATGCAAAATTAATTGAAAACTTTGAACTTAAGAAATTACCGTCTGGGAGTCTACCATAACGAAGTCTAGAAATTTACCAATAACAAATTTCTTTGTGCTGGCATCCTCTGTCTTGTATTTTTTCTCCAAAAAATCCCACAATTCTTTTGTTGTTTTTAAAGAGCTGTAAACATTATACAGTATGTTGTCAAAGCCATTGAGGATGTAGTTTCTGCACAGAAAATAAGAATGTTTCCAAGCGTTTACAGCAGCAACGACTTGCCAATCACTTTCATCCTCTCTAAGTACTCGAGCCTCTTCACGGAGAAACCGGGTTAGATTTAGAGTTGTAAGATAGAATAACATTTTCTATTGCCATCTCTTAAACTCGGTGCCATTAAACTTTTTCGGTTTTTCTTTATGATTTATTGGAATTTGAACATATTTCTAGATAGGGACTGGAGTCGTTGTAACAATCGGATTTTGAGTACTACTTTCAGCAACCATAATATCTGATTACAAAAATCAAAAAATCAAAACACAAAGGTGCCGTTTGGTAACACTTACGTTTTCAGTTTTTGTTCATATTTACAAAAATTTAAAAAACTCAAATAAAAACTTGTTTGGTAAATTTTTGATTTATAAATCAGTAATCTCAATTTATAAATTTGGCCAAAAAATGTAAACTCAAAAAATGTGTTTCCGTTTTGAGTTTTTTTTTTTTTTTTTTTTTTTTTTTTTTTTTACCACCAAACACTAGCCACCACCCGCCACCATTTTCACCATCATCTTCCGCCACCACCACCCACCACCCACGACTGCCACCACCACTCACCACCCACCTGCCACCACCACTCACCACCCACCTGCCACCACCAGCCACCACCTGCCACCACCACCCACTAGCCCACCACCCATCTGCCACCCACTCGCCACCACCACCCACCCCTCGCCGCCACCACCACCACCACCCACCTGCCATCCACCTGTCACCACCCGCCACTACCATCAATAGCCCGCCACCACCACGCGCCACCCACCAGCCACCACCACTCACCACCCACCTGCCACCACATCCACCACCTGCCACCTGCCACCAACCACCTGCCATCCACCCGCTACCACTACCCACCACCACCACCCACCCCGCCATCCACCACACCCACCACCCACCACCACCACCCACTCGCTGCCACCCACCACCTGCCACCGTCATCCACCTACCCACCACCACCCACCACCCACCATCACATCCGCCACCTACCCACCACCACCACCCACTTGCCACTACCACCCACTTGCCACCACAACCCACCATCCGCCACCACCACCACCACCACCACCACCACCCACTCGCTACCACACGCTACACGCCACCGTCACCCACCGACCCACCACCACCACCCGCTACCACCCGCCATCCGCCACCCACCTGCCACCACTACCCACCACCCGCCACCACCACCAGCACCACCACCACCCACTCGCTACCACCTACCACCCGCCACCGTCACCCACCCACCCACCACCACCACCCACTACCCACCGTCACCACTTTTCACCACTGTCTTCCGCCGCCACTTGCCACAACTTGTCATTTCTCACTCTTTTTTATATTTTTAAATTTTTTTAAACATTTTGTCAATTACCAAACGCGTTTGTAGTTTATGTTTTTCTAAAAATAAACAAAACCAGCTTATAAAATTTTTGTAAATATAAACTGAAAACGTAAACGTTACCAAACATTAATTTTCTAGTTACTTAAACCAAAAAATAAATTATAACACAAAATAATTTATATTTTTCTAGTTACTAAAACCAGGAAAATAAATTACTACACAATAATTTTCTATAACACTATTACGGAAAATAATATTCTGAATTGTTAATGACACCAGTATATTACTACTAGTTGTTAAAGAAAATAAACAGTATATTAATACTATTTGTCAAACAGTATATGATTACTATTTGTAATTTTCAACTAGAATATTACTTTGTAAAAAGCACAGAAAATAAATACAATGAAGACACCAAAAAATGTTTTGTCTTAAGATTGTTAGACAATTTTCACTGTATTACGAATAAATTATATTTATATACTTAACAACAAACAGAAGAAATAAAAAAAAGGAGAGAGAGATTGTTTGACTACAAAAATCAAACTAGAATATAAAATAAATAAATAAAAAAAGATTTTTATTTTGTTACAAAAACAAAATCAAAATCTACAACAGAAAAATAATAAAATAGAAAGTAAATTAATTACTCACCAAATTAATTTGTTGAACAAATTTTATTGATCAAGTCCAGTGTTAAACACTGTATCCTTAAGACAGTTTCGTCCTCTCCACAGTGCTTTCAGATTGTGAACATCTATCTCCCACGATAAAATGATCAACTGCGAATAATAGCCGTACTACAAATTATTCGCACAATGAACACACTTTGTGTTTACACTCTGTCTCACAGAAAAATTAAATGCAACAAAATGCAGAGAGAGCAGGCATAATTTGGGACAAAAATTGAGTGAAAAAACCAAGTGAAGGACTGCCTATTTATAGATGTAAAGGTGGCTGTACAAATTCGAATCCAACATGTATGGTTTGAATTTGAACAGGTAAGGCACTGTTTCAAAAAGTACGAACTGTTTGGGTTTGAAATTTAAACAGATTTGAATCTCTCCGATTTATATTGGCCAGATATAGACCTGCTTGGGTGGAGGGAAAACTGGACATATTTCGGAATTAATTTCAAATTTTGTATAGATTTTATTTTACCAAAAAATAAAATAAAATTCAAATCTTTTTGACCCAAAAAGATAGGTATTGGGCCAGACAAACCCAACCCAACCTCACACCACGCACCCGTGCCCAAGCCCAGCTCGACCGGAGGGATGGACGGTGGCAGCGCACATGTGTTTATTTTGGGTCCAATAGGTCTAGCCCGCTTTGCCCATAACCTCCCCCTCTACAAAACTTGGGTGCCCCTTGGGGCCTACCCCAAGTTCTAAACTCAAGCCTTATAAACCCATGCAAAAATTGCCCACCAAATCAATCTAGGACAAGCCTTAAACTAAACATTTTGGAAATTTCACCAAAAACACCATTTCCATGGAGCTCTCTTTAGCTTCAATTTTCCATTCACCCGATAATGGTTTTGAGTAACAAAATATACTACATGAATCACAACGCAACATAGAACGCGTTACCACTTAAACCTGCCAACTTTGGTGCATGGGTCCCACCTAAAAATTAGACTAAAGTTGAGGAAAAATTCTATTTTTCCCAAAACCATTTCTAACACTTATTGAGTTCAGATCCTCTACAGCCTCTCTCTCCCGCCTTTCCTCAATGAGACAATCTAGATTGCATTACGTAACTCCACTGAAAATCTACCGCTCAGATTAGCTCAATAAAATGTAATTATTATGTTTAGTTATGTTTTGAAAATATTATTTTTCAAATATAAAAATTAATTTGATGAAATAAACACACAAAAATAATATATTTTTGAAATTCTCAAAAACAATCTTCATTCCAAAAAAAATTATATGAAAATAAAAAAAAGTTGTATTTGATTTGCACCCACGCACAAATTGGATTTGTGTGTTCTTTTTTCCCTTAGAAAAAAATTATTTTCATATAATTTTTTTTTTGAATGAAGACTGTTTTTGAAATATATGATTTTGTGTGTTTATTTCATCAAATTAATTTTTATATTTAAAAAATAATAATTTCAAAACATAACTAAACATAATAATTACATTTTATTTATTTTAATCTCATTTTAAAAGTATATTTTCAGTTATATTAATTTTATATTAAAAATTATATATATATTATGAAAATAAAATGGAAAAGATTAAAATAGATTTTTAATTTTTTATTGGAAGAGAGAGAGAGAGAGAGAGAGAGTGAGTGTGTGGGGGGGGGGACGTGGGAGAGAGAAAGAGTGTTTGTTTTAAGGGATTATTTTATGGGATTGGACTATTAGTCTATTCAGACTAATAGTCTATTGTTTGATTCAATTTTTTTGTTCCGGATTAGTAATCCCTCCGGACTATTAGTCCCTCATATGAGGGATTATTGTATCATAGGGAGGAGGGTGAGATTATTTTTATGGGATTGGTATCCCATGGGATGAATGTATGAAATGTCCATTTTACCCTCATGCTATTACTTAATAAACAATTGAAAAAGGGTAAAATATTCTTTTGATATTTATAAATTATTTTTTAGTGTTGTTAATTTAAAATTATATATTAAATGAAAAATATAAATTGTAAATTATAAATTAAATTTAATTAAAAATAATAAATTAAAAATTATGACCTTATAAATTAATTTTTTTTAGTGTTGTTTAAAAATTAAATTTATATATTAAATAAAATTATTTTTTTAGTGTTGTTAATTTAAAATTATATATTAAATAAAAAAATATAAATTATAATTTTAATTTTAATTTAATTGAAAATAATAAATTAAAAATTATGGCCTTATAAATTAAAATTTTTTAGTATTGTTAAATTATAGATTATAAATTATAGATTACAAATTTAAAATTATATATTAAATAAAAATTATAAATTACATGGGTAAAATAGTCTTTTGAATATTTATTTTCATCCTGTCTGTCCAACCAAATATTGGATTATCTAAAAATAGTCCAATCTAGATATCTAATCCCATGACTAAACAAACATAGCACACAAATACAGTCCAACCAAATAGTCCGGGGACAATGTATCCCAAGACTAACTGTCCGATAGATAATAATCCCTCCTTATCCAGTCCGTCCAAACAAACACACCTAGAGCATTAGAAAAAGGGTTGGAGAGATTAAAACTATTTTATATTAAAATAGTGTTTTTTTTTTTTTGGAACTAATCTGAGTTATAGATTTTTAGTGGCGTGACATTGCCCAATATGGGCCATCTTCCAGAGGAAGGGTTGGAGAGAGTAGTGTAACAACCCTCATCACTGTTTGCCGATTAACCACTGATTACTGCTAAACTGAGACTGATTATGAAAAGTAATTGAACCGAATGAAATACTGAACTGACTGACTGAAATCTGGAACTGAATTGACTGAGTATATCTATTTAATTGTATATCTATCTGTTGCCTGTTTGATTATCTGTTTGTGTTTTATGTTTAAACTGCAAATTGAAGGCCTTATCGGCGGCCAAATCTGAAATTGATTGATGTTCTGTGTTCATTGGAATTTATAGGATTTTATGGCATATTTATCTGAAAAGTGATTTGGTATGATTAAATTAGATTAAATAACATTGTATCACCAAGTCCAAGTATTTACCAACTTGCCATTGTGAGTGGTCCACTACATGATTCATTTGTGAGCTTCATTACACTTGACCAAAACAATTTCATCAGCCATATTTCTTGTTCTAACCGACCAAAGAGAGAGAGAAAGTGAGAGAATTGAGCTCAACTTGTAGATTTGCTTGGGACTTGAAGGAATTGAAGTAGAGATTTCATATTTGAGCTTCTAGTCTTGTGATTGAAGACCTAAGGTAGAGTAACTATCTTCTTAATTGTAAATTCAAGTTAGTTTGTGCATGGTTCATGGTAGATGAGAGCCTAAGGCCATAAATTGGAGTTAAATTGTTGCCATGAAGCTCAATTGTTGCATGCATGTGCATATTGTTAAGTTTTGAGGTTGTAATTCATAATTCCTCACATGCATGTCCATGTTTTGAGAGTAGACCATGATTTCATCTTGTTTTGAAAAGAATTGGCTCATTAGAGCATGTTTTGAAGCTTGGAAGTTGTTTAAAGTTCATGCATGTTCATTTGTGATCATGTTCTTGAAAATTGGTTTGAAATGAGTTTAATTAAACTACCCTTGGGCTTTGATTTTACAAATTGAGCTTTGAACCATGTTATATTATGTATATACAAGTGTTTTCCAGGAAATTGGCCCAAAGGAATCGTTTTTAGTGCATTCAAACTTGGTTTTGAGCTTGAGGTTCAAATCTGGAATTTCCAGATTTTGGACCCACGCTCGAGTGAGGAACTCACGCTCGAGCGTACACTCTGTGATCATGCCTTCTGCTCGAGCGAGTGAAGTGACGCTCGAGTGTGAAATGCGTGCATCCAGTACTTTGCATGAGCTTACAGTCCGCTCGAGCGAGGGTCGAGCGCCCGTCGAGCTTGAATTTTGAGCATCCAGTATTTTCACTGTAGCTTGCAGTCCGCTCGAGCGACGTAAGTCACGCTCGGGCGGAGATCCTTTGTCTGCATGTCCGCTCGAGCATAGAAAGCCATGCTCGAGCGAGACCCCTGTTTTCTGAAAATTTTGAAAAGTGTTTCTAACTGCAACTTTGCACCTTCTTTCCATCCTAGGCATTCCTAGAGTATGTTTAAGGCATCTTAATGAGGGTATTGATTTAGAACCACACCGAGGCAAATTAGGGATTAAGTTATTATCTTTCCCAACTGTGTAGCTTAGTGTGTGTTCAATCTGTAACTGTGTAGGGTTGGCTTCCGAGGAGACGCTCTAGCTTACTGTAGCCCAGAACTCTGTGAGTAACAATTGTGTAAAGATATGTTCAACTGTGAATATTTCTGACTGTTTAACTGAACTGCTTTCTGAACTGATATTGTTAATCGAATGAATGTATGTCCTATATTCTGAACTGTATTGTGGCATCCTTGGCAACTACTGTTTACTGTTACTGTTACTGTTACAGAAATCTCTGTCGGTTCCCTTGTTGGAACCACTACTGTTTACTGATTGATGGCCATCATTCACTGTTCGGTCTTTTAAGACCTATTGTTTACTGTACTGCTATGCTAATGGATGTACCACATATACTGAATGATGGAATGACTAATATACTGAAACAATGAACTGTTTTCATTATTGTAAGGACATTCATTCTAAACCCCTTTACGCATTATGTTATTCACTGGGCTTTAGCTCACTGCTCATATATATATATATATAGGTGTACAGGCACCAGACCGTGGCTAGAAGTGTTGGGGTAACTCCAGTTTTGTCAAGCCAACCACTGTGCCTCATTGCGAGGTTCCGAGCCTGTCAGGCTATGGCTTAGGGGTGTTTTTATTTCCCCTGTCTGTCTCTGTATCTGTTTTGTATAACTGTATAGACTGATAGCACTGTATTGTACTATTTAACAGGGATTTGGTCCCTGTTCTGAATGATTGTCAATGTCGTACATACTGTTCTGTGCTGAGTATATATATATATGTATGAAAAGTCTTTTTGCATACAGACTGTCACAGCTCATTGGACATTATTTATTTACTGTTTTGGCTTCTGCCATGCCTCTGTACTCTGTTCTACTGTATTACTGTTAAGCAGGCCTTCGGTAATCTCGGATTACTGGCCGGTTATGGTGCTAAACCCATAGGGCGGGTTTGGGTCGTGACAAGTAACTAGAGAAGTTCTGAACTAGAACTTTTTGGATTAAAATAACTAAAAAAAAAAAAATAGATTTAAAAATCAATAAGGCAAAATGTCACATCTAAACTATAATCATTTCATTTTTTTCCTCTCATAGAAGTTAAAAAAGTCAAAAAAACTCATCTCAAACGAGACTTTTTACTCTCAGCCTAAAAAGTCAAAAAGCCAACCCATATTCTAAACAAAGGTATTGTGTATTAAGGTTATTTTGCAAAAATAATTAGGGTTCTAACACCTGCAATATTCAAAATTGTATAAATTTTCTCATTATTGATTGTCAATTTTGTAGAGTGGCTAACACAAGTAAAGAAAGAGACAAAATAAAAATTGTACGCCAAATTTATTTATCATATGATGAATTAATTTTTGGTGTAAAAATTGAGTAATGCCCATGTAATAAGATTTTTTATAGGGTAAATTAACCTGATACGCCTTACATTTTATACCTTGCGTCATTTTGGTCCGTACATTTTTAATTGACTTATCTTTATTTTTAATTTTAGATTTTGTGTCAATTTAATATAATTGATAATATCATTAGCCTTTTTTTTTAAAGCTATCATTAAACTAGTTGAGATTAACTCACTGAGTTAAATAAATTTATAATGTTGTCCTTAAAAGTATGACACATGTCACTTATATGTGTATTTTTATAAACAAATGCTAAGAGTTGTAATCAATCTGACCAAATTAATACAAAATCTAAAATTAAGAGTTAAAATTAAATCAATTGAAAATGTAGGATCAAAATGACACAAAGGATAAAATATAGGGACTATTGGTATAATTTTTTCTTTTTTGTATTTAATTTGTTTGCCATCTGTGGTGACATCTTACATGTCATTCATGAATTTTTGTACAATATATTACTACAATAAATTAAGATTTTAGAAGCAAAAATTAAGGGATAAAATATTTTTATTGTCGAAAGTGTCATTACTATATTTTAGTGACCAAATTGAACATTTACTGATGAATTACTATCATTTTGGAACCAACGTTTTTGTCACAAAATACAAACATTTTTTCGAACCAAATTATGTTGGCCCTAAAAATACATTTATTAATGACATTTTAAAAAGTTCATAGCTAAAAGTATTTTTTTTAATATTTTACGAAACAATATTTTAACGACTATCCTCACAATGACAATAATTGATCGCCAAAAACAAACAAGTATGTGGATAGAGTAATGATATATGAATATATACACAATGGTGTGGTTTAATAAGAACTTTTTTTTATTTTAAAACAAAATATCTATAAAGATGAATTATATTTTCAGCAATATCACGATCACATCATTCTTGTGGCATTTTTTTTGTGCCCATTCGCTAAGTGCATAGAAATGGTGCACAGAATTAGTCACAAACAAGACACAAATGATGGATTTCACCTGTGTAGCATCCACATATAGGATCTACCTTTTGTGTCTTATCTATGATTGATTTTATGCACCATTTTTGTATTTGTAGTGAAACTCTTTTTTGTATGAATTTTGTGTATAAATATATTATTATATTTCTAGAATTCTGAATTTAATGTCATAAGATATATGTGCATGTAATGTCACAAGATTAGGGCAAGTGAATTTACCAACCCAAAATGAAAAACTAGTAATCATTTGGATGATTTAAGAAAGAGTCACAAGATATATGTGCATTTAAGGGCAAGTGAATTTACTAACCCAAAATGAAAAACTAGTAATCATTTGGATGATTTAAGAAAAAAGTCATAAGATATATGTGCATTTAATGTCACCATATTAAGGCAAGTGAATTTACAAGCCCAAAATGAAAAACTAGTAATCATTTGGATGATTTAAGAAAAAGAAGTGCTAGACACTTATAATTTGGATTTTTAAATTTATTTATAATAATATGTCAATAAAGATGAATCCTACACAATTGAATGTGTGGTAAATCAAAAGCAAAGATTTCTGTAATTTCACATTTCTATCTCTCTATATATAGTGAAGAAAGTAGACAATTTATTTAAAAATTTATTTATAATAATGTGTCAATAATGATGAATCCTACACAATTGAATGTGTGGTAAATCAAAAGCAAAGATTTCTGTAATTTCACATCTCTATCTCTCTATCTATAGTGAAGAAAGTAGACAATTTATTTAAAAATTTATTTATAATAATGTGTCAATAAAGATGAATCCTACACAATTGAATGTGTGGTAAATCAAAAGCAAAGATTTCTGTAATTTCACATCTCTATCTCTCTATCTATAGTGAAGAAAGTAGACAATTTATTTAAAAATTTATTTATAATAATGTGTCAATAAAGATGAATCCTACACAATTGAATGTGTGGTAAATCAAAAGCAAAGATTTCTGTAATTTCACATCTCTATCTCTCTATATATAGTGAAGAAAATAGACAATTTATTTGCACAAAAAAGAAAGAAAAAAATAAACAAGACAGTTCATACCAAACCATGAATAAGCCTTCATTCACTTGTTTAGCCCTTCTGATTGTGCTTCTAGTGGTGTCATCAGGTTAGTCTTTTTATTTCTCTCTAAAATATAATTGAATAAAAAAATATATATAAATAAAATGAACAATATTTTTTTGGTCTTATCATCAAATTTCATAAAATTTTGTTCATCTATATATATTTGGTGTTCTTTTCCTCTTTAGATTTTGAATTCATAATAGAGAATAAAACCAAGAACACAAAAATTAGAAATTATTAATAACATCAAACCCTAAATATATATGGACAAATAATATTATTTAATAGTGAAGCCTATCAATAAATTGTAAAAAATCTTGTCTAAGGGTTATCATTTAGCCTAACGTCTACACTCCGATTTAGCAGGCTTTTACTTGACGCAATTTCATACCTTTCATTTGAGAATATGTTTTTGTCTTTAATTTTTTATGAAAAATGTGTAAAAATAGAATGGATGAAAATAAAATTTTGATTTTTAATATTTGTTGGTTTTTTTTAACTTTTTAGTGACTTTAGGTTTTGGGTTACATCATGACTCGTTTATAAATATGACAAAATAGCATAAAAGCCAAAAAATCAATAAAAATATTAAAAAGCCAACAAATATCAAAAAGTCAAATATCATTCACTCTATTTTTTTGCATATATTTTCATAAAAAATAAAAAATTTGTCTAAAATATATTCATCTAATTTGTTTTTGAGTTCTTAAAAAATACACGTACGAAGTAAAAAAATTGTACAATTTTTTTTAAAAAAAATTCTACAAATTTTTTTTAAAAAAAAATTCATTGAATACAACAAAATACAAAAATATATTATTTTTTATTTTCATTTTCTATATTTGATGAATTTTTTGAAGTTTATTTTTTCAGAAATATTATATATTATGTATATCGAAAAAATAAAAACTTTGTGTAAATTATTAAAATAATTCACTAAAAACAAAAAAAAAAAATGCAAAAAAAAAAAAACTTAATTTTTTAAAATGTAAATTCAAATTTTTTTTTAAAAACCAAACCGAGTGATTAGGTTTTTATGTCATATTTTAACAAAAATAAATAAATAAATAAAAACATGTTCTCAAATGACACCTAAATCTCAGCCTATTGGCTTAGATTGTTTTGGCAGGGTTTGGCTCTCAACCCGGCCCAACAAAGAAAATTCTATTGAATGGATTCGGATATCATTTTCGTGGGTCAATATGATCCGATCTCAATTTTAACCTTATTTTTTCATATATATATATATATATATTGAGTTTCTTTAGATATTTAATTTCTGAATTAATAGCAAAACTAACAATATACAAAATTGGTGATAGGAGTGCTAGAAGTTGATGCAAGGAACTTGGTAGAATCAGAACAGATACCAACGACATGCATAACAGATGACGATTGCGTAACTTATTATTCTTGTGTTAAAGATCTGCGATGTATCAATTACACATGTGCTTGTCCCAAAAATCATATATGTGTTTTCTGTTGATGATGGATGGTTGTGGATTAATGGGCAAGGCCATGTTTGGGTTTTTCTAATTAAGCAGATGTTTGATAATCTGTTATTATTCTCTATCTCCGTCCGTATAAATAAATTATGATTTCGAATAAAAGAGCCTTTTGTTCTGGTTTGTTGCTTTTAAAAGATTGTTGTGTTATTTGCTTCAAGGATGTTATAAATAAATGGATTTTTATCCCCTGTTTTTTAAAATTAACTCAAAACAAGTGGGATTAAATAAATAAGTCTATCCAATCTTTAAAAAAAAATAAAAATGAATAAGTCTAAGAATATAGAAATCGAATACATATACAGGATAATGCTATGTGTTGGCTTTTTTGGCTTTCGAATGTTATTTATGTAATTTAAGTGTGTCAGTAAGGATCATTCAGTCCTTACAGAATTTATAATTGCCAACCAATTATCAGATGATTGTATTGAAGTTCTTTCAGCCTCAATGAAAAGGATTTTTACTGGTGGCTTGTTTTAGAAGTAATTTATAAGAAATAACAAGTACAAAACAATTCAGAAACTGAATTTCATTGAGTAAATAAGAACTTACAATGAAATGGCCTAACCTTGAAAAGGTTTACAGCAACGACTACTTAAGACTACTCCTAAGAAATGAAGTGTAGTACATGAATTGAAATACTGAAATGTAAAGAACTAGAAATGTAAAACTAAAAAGAAATATGAAGTAAATAAATTGGTTTCTGGATCTGAGTCTGGGCTCTTTCATTCTGTGGCCTTCTCTTCTATTTATACTTTTCTATGGCAACTGTTGAAGTGGGCCTTTAACCGTCGAAATATATTCCTACGATTGCTGATCATGTTCTCTCCATATTAACCCCACTATGCCATTCTTGCAGTTAGGATTCCCTCATGGATTTGAATTTAAATTGTAAGTAACCGTTAAGACACGTCACCTCGTGCCTTTCAATTGTTCCAATGCTACGCAGATCCACTACTACCAATATGAGTTACTACGTGTCTGTCTTTGATTGGAGACTTACCCTAAATCTCCACATTACTCTTTTTGTGCCACATGTCGAGCTGGGATTGATTTTTACAAAATATACTGTCAACATTACCCCCCGCACTAATATACCCCAATACTTGGTGATATTAGTGGACTTAGCGCACTTTACCTACGTCCCAAGACGTGCATGGACTTTGCTTACTCTGGAAGCGTGACCGTTCTTTGAACAATGAAGCAACGAACTTCATTAAATACTCATACTTTGAACTTCTACTATCTGTGTAAACGGAAAGCCTTTTCATTATCTGTGTGACATGAGCGGATTGGTACATCTCCAATGGCCAATCATACTCTCTCTTACATTGATTGAATATATGAGGAGGCTTTGGGAAACGATTACAGACCTCAAAAGAACTTCAATGCACTTATTAACCACACTTATCCGCCTCCATTTATACAAGTCATGGATGCTTTTACTCCATACAAACCTCTGGATCAAGCATTTGCACAAATGGATCTTGGAAGTTCTTCATCTGCTCCAAAACTTTCTTCGTGGGACGAAATTGCTTCTGAAGTTGCTTCCTCTGGAAATACTGGCTGGGGTACTTGGTCACCATAAGCTCAACCTCAAATAAGGGAACGGATTCATCATAGATTTGTTGAATTTGATGATCCCCTTTCGGTTCCTCCCTCATCTCAAAGTTTGGTAGTATACCCCTACATATCCATTGACTACAATCGCCGTTTGGAGGATAACCTGCTTTTGGCGTGGTATACTTCCTCCATGCCAACGAGGATAGTACAGAAAACTCCTCATCCCACTGAAGCATTGGGATTCAGTCCCTCATTTTTGGCCAAAACGGCCAAATTTTACTTTTCTTACTGGCTCAAATGTGTTAATAACCCTCAGTTCTCTCTTCTTTTGGAATGAACCCCTCTGCACCCCCCCTTCCTCAGAACCCTCACTGGACGAAGGAATTGAAGCTCACCCTTTTCGAGACTCGTAATTTCTCCCCCTACCAACCTCCAGTTCCTCCAACTGCATTTGAGCGATACAAAGTTCAACTTTTGCTCGCCGCCTTTTCTCACCTGCCCTTCAACGTTCTTGGGGATGAGATTTCTCTCAAGAACTTTCAATGGGCTTATGACATTATGACTCAAAGTCATGTCCTCAACCCCATAGCCCAAACAGACCTCCAAGCCTTTTTGGACCAACTCCCTCTCCTTCTCCATTGGTATAAAAATTCTCTGGCTATCAGTGACTCTTTGGATGAAGCCACAGCCAATTGAATTCAGACTCAATATGAAGCAGAGAACATTCTTGAAGAGTATGATGCCTTGAAGAACAAGGATTCAGCATATTGAGAGGATTTGGACATGGAGGAGATGGAGCAAAACTTAAAAGAGACAGAGTTCGAGGTGAAGGCCGAAGAACTTTTTCACAAAATAAGAGCCTATCAACTATAGCAAACTGAGTTAGATAGAGTGGAGGACAAAATAAAAAAAGAACACAAGTTCATAGAACACTGCTAGGTTAAATTTAATGGACTTGTTATTTTTTCTATCCCTACTATTATGAAATTGAATTTGTAGCCAAGTAGGCCTTTCTAATGTAATTATTTATACATCAATAAAACTAGGGGTTTTCTTTCCCTCTTTTGCATGATCTGGTTTTAAATTCCAATTACATGCTTGTGACATTATTCCTCACTTTGTTTATACAAAAATAACAACTTCGAATTAACCAATTTTGCTTCAAAGCCTGGTTTGAATATCTCCAAAGTATAGAATACAGATGACAATTTTTGTCCTATTTCAATCGTATGGTCAACATAATCTGTGTAACTAATAGTTTTGAATTAACCAATTTTGCATCAAAGTCACTTTTAAGTACTTCGAAGTATGGAACTACATTTAAAAGTAACAAGGTTTCTTCCCAAAAAAGGGGTTATTTTTTACAGAAAATCCAAGAAGGAATTTTTCATGTTCAGGTAAGTCTTTTTGGGTTTTGATCCTTTACTTGACTTAGTACTGGCTTTGTAGTATTTACTTATTTTGAAATCTAAAACATCAAATAAGAATCACATTCCAACTGCAAAATACTTCAAAACTCCCTTCGAAGGATTTTATCTTTTATAGAAAGCCTAAGAGTATGTTTCTAACCCCTTCGAAGCAAATCAAATCAAATCCAAAGTGTGCTTCGACGTCAATTGCCTACTCTCAGGACCCAGCTGGGTGTTTGACAACTGGCTTCGAAGCCAAAATTGTTTTAGAGACTTTGAGAAGAAACTGGCTTCGAAGCCAAAGATGTATTTTCGAAACCAAAATAGGTATTTGAAACATGTTTCCCTCCCAAGCAATCACTCTTGAGAGAAACTTTTCATGTTGCGCTTTCAGGACCCCTTTGAATTTTAAGTCAAAGGCTTAAACCCATATGGGTCCAAAAAGCAGTCAAGTAATTATCTCGGGTCTTTTTTACCCCTTTAGGCTGACTGGGCATCCTTTTGGACAGAAATGTTTTAAAACCCTTTCTCTTTGCGCTTTTAACTTACTCGCTCGCCCAAACACAAACTCTTTCATTTCCATTGCTCTCTTTTCCTCCTCACTCATTTTCTCAACTTCTTCTTCCAAAAACTTCTACTAATGGCTTCTTCCTCTTTGAAAGTACCAGTTGTTGAGCGTGTGAGCCCATCCATAGCGTTGAAGAGGGTTATTGCTGAAGAATGTGAAAAGTACAAAGCTGGCGAAAAGAGTGCTATCGATGGGCGCATTTTCGTTCCCCGCCATCACGAGCAAAGGGAATGCGTGCTCGGGTCTATTTTTAAGGAGGCCCTTTCCCAGCTTCCTGCTTTATACCCACGATTGGAGGATCACTACCTCCTCTATGAAGGTGGCCTTGATTGAGGGAGTTGGAGAATGAACCGACTCCATTGTTGCTGGCCCACAATAAGGCCAGAATGGGAAGAATGGTATGATCGAGTTGTTTTCGCCAGGACATTGGATCTCTAGGAACTTTGCCTCTTCAACGCCCTTCAACTATCTAGGTTCACTATTTCGGAGGATCCATTTTTAATACCTGCTGCTCTTTGTTTTTGGAACTCTGTTTTAATTTCTTCCAATTTCGATGTGATATGATGGCCCCTATTGTCCTTGACATCTGTTATCTTTTAGGGTTATCACCTATTGGCACTCCTTTTGGTTCGGACTATCTTGACCTTACTGTCCCTTTTCTTATCCCCCCTCTAAACTCTTCCTGTAGTGACTTTGTCAAATCTGAGAATAAAAGGGAAGGTCCTGTGACTGATAGGGAATTCTTTTCTTTTTTGTTGTATTGCCTTTGCAAATTCCTCTTCTGTATCTCTTCTCAGAGGATTATGCTTGAGTTTGCCCCTCTCGCCAAAGCTCTTGTTTTGAATAAAAGGGTAGCTTTGGCTCTATATGTTTTGGGCCATGTTTACACAGCCTGCTCCTAATTTTGTGAAAAACCCATGGATGCTAATCAAAGAGGCCTATTTTGGGTACTCCAACTCTGGCTTTTTGCATACTTCACAAACTTGCAGTCCAAATGTTTAAAATTCCTGTCGTCAGATCTTACCACTTATGGCATGAAGTTTGCCAGAGTCTCTCTTTACTCTTCCAATTTTGCATTCTACTTTTCTTTTTTTCATCAACTTCCGGCTTCCTCTCATTCTCGCCTCTTTTTCTGCCCCTTCGAAGCCAACATCAAGCCAGCCTGGCTGAGAGCAATTCTGGGTGATAGGTCCTGCTCCAAGCCTCAACACAAAGATATGTGGGCTTCTATTATGATTCTGAGGGAGCTCTTCATTGGCACTATGAATCCTCGAGCTTATAAATGTATTTCTAAACCCTACTGTCCTGCTTAGTTTGCTAGACAATTTGGGCTCACTCAGGAGATCCCTATCCCTCTTTGTAGCCAATCTAACTCAAATCTTGCAAGTAGAGAACTGAGAGTTCCAAGGTCCTGGCTAGATGAGGTAACCTCCAAATTGATCCAAGACTTAATCGAGTTTGAATTCTTTCCCTTCATTTCCTAAGGCACTGCATTGAGGAGGTATCAGAATTGGTGGACAGCTAATATGGAGGTGCACTAGGCCATTCCTCCTCAGGACCTGTTGGTGGGGCTAGATGTGCCTTAGGTCAAGTCCAAGAAGACTAGGATAAACACTTTTTCCACTGCTCCTACTATCCCAACTCTTACCCCTGCTGCCACAGAGGTTGTTCATGCTGCCTCATCTCCTTCTCCACCTAGAGTCACTAGAGTTGCTTCGAAAAAAGGTATGCACTGCTGCTTCCTTTCTTTTCCTTTCTCTTTATGATGCCTAGCTTATTTACTCATAAATTTTCTTGGGTGCAGGAGCCTCACAGGAAGACTCTCCTCAAAGAGTTCAAGTTTTGAATCTCCTCAAAGGCAAGCAGCAACAACAGAGGAAAAGAAGACTTCTGCTTGATCTTGAGGAGGAGATGCCTGAGGCTCACTTAGAAGAGGAAGAAGTAGAGAATGAGAAATAAATACCATTGAAGAGAAGGAAAAAAAAGACAGTTTCTCCCTCTGACCTTATTGGGGACTCTACTCATGAGGCAGCTGCCAAAGCAGTGGAAGAAGAGCATTCCAAGGAAATCATTGTATTTCAGAGGTCTGAGAAGAGGAGACAGTAGCAAATACTAAGGGATGAAACTATTGCTGCTAATGCACTTCAAAAGGATGCTGCAAAGAGGCAACAAACTGCTGAGCACTACTCCCTTCGCAGTTCTCCAAACCTCTGAAGCTAGTAACCTCCTTCAGCACCACCATAACCTCTGAAGCTAGTAACCTCCTTCAATCCCTTGTGATAATTTCCCTTTCCAGGTTTCAGCATGGAGTTAACACCTTTTTTTTTTTTTTTTAATGCAGTAGTAATCAGTTCATTCCTTATTCCTTCGACACAAGCCCTTCCCTCTTTATTTGCAGATGAAAGGCCTTCTCAGACTTTTGCAGAACTGGAAGCAGCCTTAGAAGGAGAAAGGAAGACTTATAGTGAAGTGCTAATGAAGATAGAGCCTATTCAGGCAATATTTCCACTCCCCAACTTTACACTTTCCATGCCCTTTTTCTCTCCTCTTGTAAGGTAGAGTCTTCCACCTTCCTTGTGTCTGGGCTTAATTCCATATTTACCTCATCTATCCTTTGTCTCATCCTAATATATTCCTCCTATAGTCCTGGCTGCCTCTCTTCCAATTGAGAATACTCCAATTACCACTTCTACTTCAATGGTCATTTGCCTTCCCAAGGATGACACTGGCAGCTCACCAACTTCTTTCCAACCACCCAGCTTTAGTCCTTCTTCTTTAGACTTGCTGGTAGCCAGGACTATCGACTTTGCGACGGGAGCTTCTACTCCTTCACCTATCTCCATACTTCCATCTCTTCCTTTAACCAGCAATTCTTCTGTACTGATAATGTCAAAGGAGGAGATGGACATCTTCGAGGCTCAGCTGGCTAGTTTTTTTGGCATCTCTTCACCAGCTCGGGTACCAAACAGTGAGGCTGGGCCACTAATCCTTGTTGATTCTTTGCTAGAGATTATTGAGAGCTCCTCCACTGCTGCTGAAGCCTCTTTACCTTGAGTGGACTTGGGCACTTGCTTAGATTTACTGCAAACATTTTTGAGGATTCTATTAGAAGCTTTACAGAGGCCTATCATCAAGAATGGTTTCCTTAAATGTTGCCAGGCCTTCGAGCAATCCAATCTGGCCTTTTCAAGCCACCTATCTTAGGTAGCAGCCACCATAGACTTTTACATCAATATCTGCCAAATGGCTAAGGCTGCAGAAGAAAAAATGTTGAAAGATAAGGAGTTTGTATCCCATATCCATGTTGAAGTGTTTGAATTGAAGGGACAACACTCCTATGCATCCCAGTTTCAATCCCAGTTATTGGAGAAGAAAGCTCAACTGGAAGAAGAGCTAGTAGCAGTCAACCTAGACTTGGATCGAAATACCAAGAAGTTACAAATTATTAACCAAGGGCTAGCTGACAAAAGACAAGACATGGCTACAACCATTCAGTTGTTCTTATCCCTTAAAAATAGAGAATCAATTGTAAGGGAACAACTAAAACATTGTACTAAGTTTTGGGCCAATTTGTGGCTACGTGTACTCAATTCTTTATGAAATGAAATCTTTATTTGTTATCTGAGTGCTTCATGCCCTTTTATTTATTTTTACTTTAGCTTTTCTCACACTTTTTTTGTTTTCCACACAGTTGGATAGTAAAACTTCAAATACCTACCATTGATTTTCTTGGGATGCACATATCCATTCAGATTTCTCAGATGGTAGGCTCCCTTAGGCAAGACTCTATGAATTTGGTATGGTCCTTCCCAATTAGGTGACCATTTGCCAAACTTATGGCTTTTAATTTATATTGGAAGTATTGTTTTCCATACCAAATCACCTTCATCAAAGCTAATGTGCCTAACTTTCTTATTATAGTTTTTGGCTCCCTCCTTCTTTTGGAAAAGAATACTATTTAATGCCAAAATTCTAGCTCATCCACAATTTCTAATTCCAAGAACATGTTTTGATGGTACTACTCAGAAGTTAACTGGTCCTGGCATTTTACCCTCAAGGATTTAATATTAATTTCCACAAGCAACACTGCATTATGTCCATATACTAAGGCATAAGGAGTGATTCCTGTACTTGACCTTAGAGAAGTTCTATAGGCCCACAACACATCTAACAACAAGTTATGCCAATCTCTAAGATTGTCTTCCATAACTTTTTGTATTCCTTTTTTCAAGGATTTGTTAGATGACTCAGCCTGACCATTTGCTTGTGTATAATAAGGGGTGAAATTAATAAGGTTAATTCTAAACTTTGCTGTGAAAGATTTTACCATCTTTCCATCAAATACAGTCCCATTATCTACAGTTACGGTCTGTGGGATGCCAAACCTATGGATTCTTCCTTGATAAATACAACAACTTCAGTTTGATCCACAGTCTTATAAGGCATAGCTTCAATCCATTTAGTGAAGTAATTTGTGGCCACTAGAATGAAATAATGCTGCTTCGAAGAAGGTAGATATATTTTCCCTATCATATCTATTGCCCATCCTCTAAATGGCCATAGCTTCACTATTGCATGCAAATCAGCTATTGGTACATATCTTATCATACCATGTTTCTGGAATGCCTGATATCCTTTTGTATACTCTATGCAATCCTTTAGGATGGTTGGCCAATAGTAGGAATGCCTTCGAAGCAACCATCTCATCTTCACACCAGGTTGATGGGTACCACAAATACCTTCATGCACCTCAGCCATAGCAGTCAATGCTTCCTTTGGCCCTAAACATTCCAACATTGACCCATCTGCTCCCCTTTTATAAAGAGCATTGTTATATACTATATATTGCATAGACTGTAATTTAATTTTTCTGCTGGCCTTCGAAGATGGGCCAGTTAAATATTGAATGATTGGATGTCTCTAATCATGCTCTTCTAAGTTATTTTGGTTAACTTCTACCATGATACCCCTTTTAGCCAAAGGTGGTATTAACTTCTGATATGTTGCTTGACTTATGTCCACTTGGGTATTCCCCTTTCTTCTGAAATTCAAGACCTTTTGAGCTACATCATTGGCCTTATGGTTCATGAATCTTGGGATATAAGTCACATTAGCTATCTGAAATTGAGAAAGCAAATGCAGTGCAGCAACATAATATGGTAACATGTTTGCACTTTGACATTTGAAGATTCCTTTTACTTGGTTAATTATCAATTGGGAATCTCCAAATATATCAACTGCATGAGCTTGTAATCCAATAAGTATCTCAAGTCTCATTATTAAAGCTTCATATTCAGCTTCATTATTGGAACAAGTAGTTTCATCTACTCTGAAACCATGTGTGGTTTCTACCCCCTGTGGTGATTTAATTACAACACCAATTCCAACCAAACCACTGGCTTTTGATCCATCGAACCACATTTGCCATGGCTCAACATTGACCATACCAAGGTCCATTATCTCTAGGCTTTTTGTTTGACATGGATGATCTGCCAAGAAGTTAGCCAAAACTTGTCCTTTTACTGCTTTTTGGGAAACATATCATAGATGAAATTCTGATAGAGCTAATATCCATTTGTCAATTATTTCTCTTAACAGAGGTCTAGATAACATGTATTTAACCAAGTCTGTGGTTATAATTACCAAGACAACAGTAGGCAAAAGAAAATATCTTAATTTCATTACTACAAAGTACAATGCAAGGCACAGCTTTTCTACAACTGAGTATTTACATTCACAAGAATTTAAAAACTTACTAAGGTAATAAACTGCTTGCTCCTTGCCTTCTTCATTGTCCTGAGTTAGGAAAACTCCTAATGAATCTTCTGCTGCAGCAATGTATAACTTCAAGGGCTTGTCTCTCCTTGGTGGCATTAACACTGGAGGTTTGGCCAAGTAGGCTTTAATTCTTTCGAAAGCAACTTGATGCTCTACTGTCCACACAAACTCTTCTTCATTTTTTAACTTTAACAAAGAAGAAAATACTTTAGTCTTCCTTGTAGTGTTAGAAATAAATCTTTGAAGGAAATTAACTTGACCAAGGAACTTTTGTAATTATTTCTTACTTAATGGAAATTTGGTCTCAATGATGGCTTTAGCTTTATTCTGATCAGTTTGTATTCCCTTCTTGTGCACTACATACCCCAAGAAGTTTCCAACTGATACACCAAAAGCATATTTGAGAGGATTAAGCTTCAACTTGAACTTTCTCATTCTTTCGAAAGCTGCTACCAAATGAACCAAGTGTTCCTCCATAGACTGGGACTTTACAACAATATCATCAATGTAATACTCTAGGTATCCTCCAATAAGATCATGAAAGATAGTATTCATTGTCCTCTGATATGTTGCCCTAGCATTCTTAAGACAAAATGACATTTTCATCCATTCGAAGGTGCCAATATTCCCAGGACACCTGAATGCTATCTTGTGGACATCCTCCTCTGCAATGCAGATTTGGTTGTAACCAGAGTGCCCATCCATCATAGACAAAATCATGTGCCCTACTGAACTGTCCACCAATAGATCAACTATAGGCATGGGGTATTCATCTTTTGGAGTTGTCAAATTCAGATTTCTAAAATCTTGACTTTTCGTGCCCCCTTTCAGAAGTCGAATAAGCCCTATAGTATCGGACTCCCGCGGTTCAAAATCTGATCTCACAAGTGCAATGTGAAATAGATAAACACCAAAGAGTCCAAATCCGATAAATCTTTTGAAAATTTGATTTTGAATCAAATTGCCAAAAATGGATTGCTTTGCCAGATACAGAGTCGCCACCTAAATATTTTTGAAAAATTTAGGAAACCCATGACTTATGGCAAAGGCCACGTATCTGCCATCATCAAGATTGTCTTGGCTCGGAAATTTAGGTACGAGAGGGGAAGGTCATGAATTGAGCACCCTTGCTCGCTCGATCAAAGATCGGCCTTTACTAATCATGATGTGAATCTTATCTACAATATATGCTCTTGTTT
Source organism: Camellia japonica (assembly GCA_030407325.1). NCBI lineage: Eukaryota > Viridiplantae > Streptophyta > Magnoliopsida > Ericales > Theaceae > Camellia > Camellia japonica. Next base: position 30,973,666 of record JAPPVO010000029.1, on the reverse strand, counting down.
CGATTATTAGGCTAGCATTACTATGTGATGCGCACACACACAAGTACAGACTAATTTGTAAAAATTGGAACACTTGATTCATGTTTGTTTTGAAAATAGTTTATGAATGTGCTACGTGAAAAAGTAGGCTCAAATATACATTTAATCAAATTATCCTAATTCAAGCAACTAGCCTTCATCTATAGGCATTCAAACAGTTTATCACTTAAGCACTTAGCCTTATGGTGAACATGCTTTGATATGGCAACAACCACATTCATGCAATATGCTAAAGCAAGTAAATGCTCACCTAGTACTCCAAGGCAAGCCAAAAGAAAAGAGTTAGAAAAATGTATGCTCTAACTAATGCAACACATGCGATATGCAATTACTAGGCTCGGCTACTAATATGGCATATAAATCAATTTGATAGCATGCGGTCTAAGCACATATTCAAAAATTCTTAAACTAACGATGCAAGTTAGAATGATGAATCGAGCTCAATGCATGCAAGACAATGGATGCAAGGCATGAGAGATGCTAAACAAAACAAGATACCCTAAACTAACCATCATAAGCTAGTAAATAAAAGGGAGAAAGGCGTGAGGTTAGAAGACATACACTTTATTACAATTGTGCCCTCGCACAGGAGGGTCCGAATAGCTAACTAGCTAAGCTAATTAGTCCGAATTAACTAACTATTACAACAACAACAACAAATTAATCAACTATTCTAACTAATTATTACAAGACAAAATTGAATAACTAGTTAGCTAACTACTTATTTATAACACTCTACAAAATTAACTAGCTACAACTAATTAAGTACAACAAATATTTAAGCTAAGTAATTAGACTAAAACAGCCTCGGAGGGCAAGGAGTGCTTATACATGCGCGGATTTCCACCCGAAAAAGTCACTGTTTTGCTGCCAGGAAGCCTCTGTTGCACAGTTAGGACATTTGCACTGTTTTCCACCTCAAAACCAACTTTGTTTCATTTCAAAAAGCTATTGCTAGATTTTACAAAAGTGGCCGGTAGATTGGAAGTGATGGCCTACCGGCCACAGATGATGGCCTGCCGTCTACAAAAAGTGGCCTGCTGGCCACTGCTACTTGGTTCTTTTTGTTACAACAGAGAGCAAACAGTGCACAATACGGGGTATTCTCAATGGTTGTTCGCACAACTTACCCCTCCTTATCATCAGACAACTCAAATTAGTGGTAAACTTGATTCACAAACCATCAATCGATGCAATTTCATTGCATAATGAACTATGAACCAAAGTGTGCAAGTTCAATAAATGCAACAAATAAAGACTCTCAAACCCCCTCCCTATCATGGATTGATCAAGGAAAGTGGTTGACATTGACTCTTGAACCGTTTTCATCACTAATGAGTATGAAACGACTCAAGACTCAAGGAATCAATTAACGTCCGATTGAACTCTAACCAAGTTATTATCTTGTATCACTTTTAGTCCTCATTTTTATTACTCCATTTTAATTACCAACCATTCCTTAGTCAATTAAGTCCAAAGGTGAGCTTTAATTCCTCTAATGGAAAGAAGCATCAAATCAAGAGTTGTTTTAGGCATGAGAGAAGTGTCATGCCGTTGGTAATGAACCCCCAAAGGGATTAAACCATTAAGCACAAGACCCCAATCTCAAGCTTTAAACAAGCACGTAGTTTGAACCAACTTTCAAAGCAAAGCAAAAGCCAAGAAAGAAGGGAGGTTGCAAAGGTGATTAAGAGTGATCACAAGTATGGAAAGCATAAATAAACACTATCAACTCAAATAGAATGGTGGCTAAGGCCTAAACCACCAATATAAGGACTATTATACTATAAGCATGCAATACAAAACTCAAATGTAATGAACACTCAAAAACAATCCTAAAATAGGTCTAAAATAGTCCTAAAACATACTGGAATTAAGCTAACAAAAGCTAGAATAATAAGCTAAAACATGGAACATGCTAGGCTAGTAAACAAACACAAGGAGGGGAGGCTACCCTCTCCATTTTTGAACTTCAAAACAACATTTTAGCCACTAAAAAAGCTCTGAAAATTAGTATAAAAAAAGCTCAAAAAGAGATGGTGTAAAGATGGGAAACACAATGGTAAAGGCTAGAAGAGTAAGGTGGAAAGAATGGTGGACCACCCTTCCACCCTTTGAGGCCTTAAACCACAAGTTTCAGCCCAAAAATACAGAGTTTATACAGCCCAAAAACAATAGAAAAACAGTAGGAAAACTAGCAACTAAAGCAAAGCAATAAGCAAAGCCTTATACCTCTTGAAGAGGAGAGCACTTCCAAGCAACAATTCAACACAAACACACCCTCAAAAGCTCAAAGAGGGATCAAAAGTACCTCAGCTCAAAGATGGTAAGGTTTGGTTTAGAGTGTATAGGCAAAAGTTTGCAAAAAGCTAGGAAATTGTAAAAGAGAGAGAGAACTGTAAAAAGAAAGAGAGAAAATAATTTGCTCCAAAATTTTCTAACCTTGAAAGCAAGAGGAGAGGTCCTCTATATATTGAAAACCATCACACTCCCTTAGAAATATCAATACATACACATGTAAGAAGGTGCATGCATCTGTGCCAACAGTTGGCACAACTGGCAGAAAAATATCTGCAAAACACACTTGTGGCCGGCAGCCAATAGTAGGGGCCGGCAGGCCACAAGAGGTTACAGGCTTGAAAAACTCTGGTTTTGGTCCAAAAATGAGGCAACAGGTGTGTAGGGTTTGAAGGCTCAAAGTTGTGGCATTCTGCTGAGGACTTCGAGCACCTAACAAGCATATACACTCATCATTGGATGTGCAAGTGGTGACATCCAAGTCGTAAGGGTGGTCAAAAATAGGGTGTCTACAATTGCATACCCTCATCTTGCTATTCTTTTTAACCATATGCACAATGTTAGATAACCATTCCACATACTTGGTTGTTCTAATGAAGCCTGCTTAAAGGAGCCTGAGAATCTCCTCCTTTACTTTCTGAATCACTTCAGGGCTCATCCGTCTTAGTTTCTGCTTGTATGGCTTGAAGTTAGGCTTTATAGGGAGCCTATGTCCCATTAATGACCTATCCAATCCAGGCAGTTCAATATAAGACCACGCAAAACAATCCTTATATTGCTTTAGGACTACCAGCAACTGATTCTTGTCAATAGGACTTAACCAAGCACTGATATAAGTGGGTTGTTGTGCAGAACCTTTCCCTAAATTGACTTCTTTCAGGGGGTCTTGTACTTGAGCACTTACTAATGCTTTTCCTTTGACTTCTTCTGTTTTTGAAGCAATTTCTTCATTTTGTTCTGCTCCCACCTTCTCTGGTTCAACATCTTTGTTTTCTTCCTCATAGACAAAATCTGTCCATAGGGCTTCTTTTTCCTATATTTCCTAGATTTTTGTATCGATGTCCAATGCACAGTACTTATCAAGGGCCAAAGGCCTGGCCTTTTGTTGCTCTTGATTACAGCTAACCACCATGGCTTCATTCTCTTGTTCTTGAACCTTTTGGACTATTGACTTTACGTCCAATGCTGAAAACTTGACTAAGGCCAAGGGTCTGGCTTCTTAGTTCTTATCTTGTTGCCTACAACCAGGAATCATTGTCATCTTTGGTGATGAACTCTTCATCAGCACTCTCTTGCACTAAGTGCTTCAGGTGTGCTACTTCCTTATCAGCCGTCACTTCGGCTGTTCCATCAGGCTTCCTCAGTACACTGAGTGGTGTCACTCCTTCAGTATATAACTTGGCCTCTGCAAAATCAACACAAGCGATAAAGGGTTGAGGGTCTGCGTTGATCTCTTCTATCTCTCCATTGCATAGGGCTATCATTATTTTCTGATGTAGAGAGGAAGACACACATTTGTTGGTGTGGATCCAATCCCTATCAAGCAAAGCATTATACTTGGCATTACTGTCTATAACAAAGAATGTCATCATACAATCTCTGGTTCCCATACTTAAGTTGATGGGCAAAATGCCTTGAGTCATCTGCTTATCCCCAGCGAAACCAGCAATGGTTGTGTTGGTTGGGATAAATCTGGGTTTCTTTTTCCCAATTTCTTTAAGGAGGACTTCGGAAGCAGGTTCATGCTGCCCCATTGTCCACTAACACCCTGTTCATTTGTATTCCATCGAAGTAACCTTGATATACAAGGGCTTAACGTGCTGAGTCATAGATGTTGTAGAGTACTTGAAGGGATATGATAGGTTAATACTCACCTCCTCACTTTCTTCTTTAGTTTCCATTGGTGTGGCCATTTTAGATTCATCTTGAATCATGCTGGCCTGTGAATCTTCACTAGAAACTGGAATAGGGTCATCTTCCTGACCTTCTTGGTTTCCCTTTTTAGCCTGGACCTCCTTTGGCAGTATATATACCACGTTTATTGACATTGTAGGAAATGAGCCAAACTGAACTGCTGGCTGTACTTGTTTCCCTTCCAAACTAGCTTGTTCTATTATTTCGGAAGCATCTTCCATGCTACACTCTAATACCTCTGTGCTAGTAGGTTCCTTCGAAGCAGCCTGTTGGTCATCTACCTCCGTTAGCTTGTTAACCAAAAAGGTTTGCTCAGCCATGAAGGCCACAAACATTCCATCTTCAGCCAATGTTCTCTCTTGGCCTAGCTCAGTCCTTTCATCCGTTTCATCATCACTTTCCATTAAAGCCTTCTCGAGGCCTGCTAAATTAGATTTTTCTTTGGCTCTTAGTTTAGTATGAACTTTAGCCAACTGTTCCATACTGGCACTCCTCTTGATCTTGGGAGCAAGCTTCGAACCTATCCCTCTATCTGTCTGGTCTTTTGCTTGTGCCATGGAAGTGTTCTCTCCACTTTCTTTCAGATCCCTCTGATACTGGGTGTATCTTCATTAGATCTTCCTCCTTTGAGACCTAGAAATTATAGGAACCACATCTGGCTCCCTTGTTTTTGGATTCTTTAATAACACCTAGTTATTTGGAGCCACCAAGGGATGTTTGATCATTCTTCATCGGTCTCCAAAAACCTTTCTTTGATTAGGCATTTCCTTAGGTTTATTCTTCATGACAAACCAATCTGGAACTCCTGGGACCCATGAGCCCACTGGTCTGGGTGCTAGATCTGCCGTCCCACTTTTTGAAGTAGTCTTGGAAACAATCCTCGAGGGCCAATTATCAGTCCTGGTCCCATGCCTTGCACTGAATCCATACTTCCTTTCAAGCTGGTTGTCTACTCTGTAATAATGAGGTGGCCTAGTTTCATATAGAAGCCTCTTTCCTTTTGATTGCATCCTGGTATCTGGTGGGGTTCCCAAGGACGAATGCTGTCTAGGGCCAGTTGGGTATGGCCTTTTGTTATGGGTGCTGGTTATTCAGTCCCTCTGCACCTTTTTGTAATGCTACTTCCCATCAACTAGGAGCCCTTTCAGCCACTTGTAACAGATCCTGCACCTGGGACACATCATCTGCACTATAACAGCTTCGAGAGAGTCATCATCTAACATCGCTTCATTAGAGCCTTCTTTTAGGCCTACAGAGCTTTGTCCATCAGCTGGTGAACTTCTTGGGTTCTTCCTAAAAGCAGCCTAGCCAGCCACATATATTTACACAGTAACTTCCTCCAATTCTTTCAAGGATAAGTTTTGGAAATCTGGCATGCCAACATTGATTGCAACCTCCCTGATCTCTGGAAACGGGTTAGTGTCGATTCCTATAGCTTTCTTAGACTTGGCTGGAAACTTTAGCCTCCCTTTCTGAATCTATTCTTGGATCCTGTCTCGGAAAACAATACAATTTTTAATTTAATGAGACCAAGAATTGTGCCATTTACAATACAATTTTCCTTTAAGTTCTTCAAGGGTAGAAATCTTAACTCTCTTTGGTAACTTTAGGAAATTTGCTGCAAGCAAATGATCAAAAACGTCATATGCTTTTGTTAACTCAAAAGAATACTTCCTATGCAGGTCTTTCTTTTTAAACTGCTAGTCTATTGTACTGTCTTTCTGGTTTAATGCCTCACAAGTCATAGGTTCTTTTCCTACTATCTCTGCTACATCAATTTCATAATTAAGGTCCCTATAGTAGGTCTTATGTGATGCATTACTTTGATCTTGTTTTTCCTCGAGTAAAGTTTCATATATAGACACCTTATAGGTTAACTCTACTAAGTCTCAAAACTCAGTTGAATCAAACTTCTTTCGAAGCCTAAATTCCAAGCCATTTTGAGCCAATCTTACAAATTCAGGCTCTAGTAGCATGACCATACATTTGTTTTGTGCCCTTTTAAATCTGGCAATAAATTGAGCAGCCTTCTTATCAGTCCTTTGGCTTAATCTTGTCAAGTCTGCCATAGAAACTTCAGGTTTTGTTTGGAAAAATTGGGCATAAAAAACTTCCTCCATTTGTTGCCAAGTTTGGATAGAGCTAGGTGTAAGGTTTATGTACCATACGAAGGTTGCTCCAATTAAAGAACTTGGAAAAAGTCTCAGTTTGATGTAATCATTATTAGCAAACTCCCCACACTGGCTTATAAACCTAGCAATGTGTTCCACTATTGACTGATTTCCATTACCATAAAAGAGGGCAAAGTCTAGTATTCTAAACCCCCTAGGATACTTATGTACCCTATCCACCCACTCTGGGTAAGGTTTTCTGTACATTAGTGTCTGGACCCCCCGAGCCATAGGTCTACACATTTCTCTAATGATGTCAACAATCTGGTCCCTAGGAACCATATTTTGTGCTGGCTGAACCACTACTGAAGGAACAAACACAGGTTTAGAGGAACTCCATATGCTTGTGGGCCTTTTGGTCCATATATGGGTACATTCAGGGCTAGCTTTTCTTTCTTTATCGGCTACTGTTGAAGGTATGGTTGGCCTCTTGGGGCTGCCCTACAAAAGGTCCTGCAAAAGGTACCATAGGAAGGGAATCAAGTGTTTCTTCTTTTTCAACTGCAGGAAATCCTTCCAACCCCCCGGGTGCAAACTCAAACACAAGGTTGGTGAAACCCCTTATGCCAAGCATGTTTTAAAACATAGGATTTGGAAATGCAGTCATGCCATTATCCTGGGCTGGCCCAGATCCACCAAATTGTATGTGTTAGACTTATTTATTTTGATGATTTATTTAACTATATTTTAATAAAATCCAAAATTTATTTTGATGATTTATTTAATTATGTTTTAAATCCAAAATTTATTTTGATAATTTATTTAATTATGTTTTAATTAATTTGAAAGAGAAAAATAGAATCAAAATTTATTTTGTCCCATTATTTCTCACCTAAACCTTTATCTTAAATGTTGTTAGAATGTATTTAATATTTGATTAAATCAGGAGTTCAAATAGCCCATAACAGAAGTTCAAACAGCCCAGCACAACAGCAGTTCAAAAGGTTCAAGTGGAAGATATTCAAATTTGTAATGATGGAGTGGAAGATATTCAAATTAGTAATGATGAAGTACAACGGCTATAAACGGCTATAAATTCAAATGAATACAACGGCTATAAGTTTCATTATATATAACAAAGTCTCTAATGTAAACAAGTTACAAAAAAACTAGAAAATATTCTTTGATCTATAATCAGTTACATCTATTCTCTGAAAAATTCTCTGAGAAGTTTTCTTCAATTTTTCTTTACATCCTCTCTCAGAAATTATACACTAAGCCTTATAGCATTAAGCTCATCTTTTCTGTGTGAGATTTACAAAAAAATCAAAGCTTCACTTTATATATCTATCTTTGAGAGATAATTCTTGTAGCTTTCTGTGAAAGCAAAAACACCTTCTTTTCAATCTTGTAAGAGTGTAGTACACTCAATGTTCTTGACTTAGAAAGTCTGTGTAAAATCCGTGGAGGATTGCTCCATTTGTAAAGAGGTTGCTAGCACCTCTGTGAAGTTAGAGCATAGTGGAAAATCTCAAGTGAAGCTTGAGGAATGGACGTAGGCCGAGTTGAAGCCGAACCACTATAAATTTGTTTGCCTCTCTCTCTTTCTTATCTCTTTATTTTATTTTAAATTGCCATAGCTATATTTCACATTTTTACTGTGTTAAAATCATTAACTGACATAGTTGTTAAGACATTTGTTTTAATTATTTTTATTCCATTAATTATATTTATCTATTGTGCTAGTCATAGTTTTTATTAGGATATTGTTAATTTTAATTGTAAAAACCTAATTCACCCCCCTCTTAGGTTGTCTTTTGGGTAACAATTGGTATCAGAGCCTGGGGCTCTTGTTTAGATTTAACAATCTTGAGTTTTTGATCCATAGCAACCATGTATTCTACTTACTCTGCTGTAGGACAAGCTAGCAATAGGCCACCTCACTTTGATGGTAGTAATTACATTCATTGGAAAGAAAAAATGACTTTGTATCTTCAAACTACCAATTATGCTTTGTGGCTCATTATCATTAAAGGTCCTAAAATCCCTACCAAGGTAGTAGACCATATTAGTGTGCCTAAACTTGAGGATAAATTTGATGAGCGTGATTATGAACTCCTTCAAGCTAATGCTAAAACCAAGCTTATTCTTATGTGTGGACTAGATGCAAATGAGTACAATAGAATTTCTGGGTGTATTACTGTTAAAGAGATTTGGAATAAACTTGAAATCACCTATGAAGGAACTAGCCAAATAAAAGAGTCTCGAATTGACATGCTTATTCATGATTATGAACTCTTTACTATGGAATCATTTGAATCTACTTCTGAGATGTTTTATAAATTTACCAATATTATTAATGCTCTAAAATCTCTGGTAAATCTTATACTAATGGTGAGCTTGTAAGAAAAATACTTAGGTCTTTGCCAAATGAATGGAAAGCTAAGGTTACAGCTATTCAAGAAGCAAAAGACCTAACAAAATTAGGCATTGAAGAACTCCTAGGCTCATGAACTTTCAATGATGGATGGTAGCAAAAAGGAAGCCATTTGGGGAGAAAATGATGGAGTAGCCAACTTGTGTCTCATGGCTCTTGGAGAAGAAGAATCCACTTAAGATGAGGTAATTTCTAATTATGTAGAACTTGAAAGTGCTTTCAATGAATTACATGACATATTTAGAAATATTTGTGTTAAGAATTCTAAATTAAAGAAATTAGTTACTTCTCTTTCAAATGATGTGGGTGTTTTAAAAATGGAAAATGCTACTTTGAAAAATGACTTTACGTCTATTGTCAATGAGAAAAACATTTTAAAAAACAATGTTGAGGATTTAAACAAAACTCTCGAAAATTTTGTAAAAGGAAAAAAAAATCTCAACAAGCTTCTTAGAAATAAAAAATGTGTTTTTGACAAAGTATGCATTGGTTTTTATCCTCCTAAACCTTTTATGAGATTAAATGTTCTTGAGACTAATCTCCATGGACCCAAGAAAGTATGGGTACCAAGAAAGAAATCAAGATATTTTGTAGGTGGAATCTCAAAGAACACCAAGGACTTCGAGGGGAAATGCACAACAAGAGTGTTCAATCTAAAGAGCCAAATCAGCTCCTACAAGAAGAAGAATGAAAAAATGAAAATCACCAAGATGAACAAAAGAGGTAAATGAAGGTATAACTCCTAACACACCTTTAAGCTTAAAGTTCTATATTCTTTAAGATGTGATTTGTATACAATAGGTTGTGTCTAACCATTGCTTCCATGTAACCTAATTGTACTAAGTTTGCTAAGTCATGTTCTGCTAGTTTCTTTCAAACATTCATTGAACTCAAAAATGAGAATTATATTATTTTGATGAATGCCTATTAGAATATGAATGATTCATGTATTCATTAATATTTTATATCATGTCATCCATTGCTATGAAAAAGAGATAAGAAGTGATAAATTTTTTTGTGAGCATACTTTTCACATCTTATATATGACTTCATACTAATATGTTAATTCCTTTTTGAGTCATATCTTTGTAGAATCAATTTTGATGTCATAGCATGTTTTTGAGATGTATACTATCTATATTTTGAATTATACATTTGTAATCTCAAGAATATGCTCAATATGAAAATTCATACTTATATGCTTTACATTGGAATATTTGAATGAGTTATGAAATTTCTTGATTATGATCCATCAACAATGTCTAAATGAAAAGAAGTATCATACGTTTGTAGAAACATTGCATCTATCCTATTGAATATCTTTTGAATATGGATTATATTGGCATACATCTCATGAAATGCTTTTGATTGATAAATTGTTGAATTAATTATTTATAACATTCATGTTGTGTTCCACATTAAGTAAAATATTTTATCACACTTGAGTATGTGGATTGAATTGATGAAAATGTCTCTTGATAATGTTATGTGATTAAATGAGATTGTTGCACCAATTCTTAATAAAACAAAGAGCATAACACTATTTTCTCATACATATTATCCTATGTGCTACAACTTGAAAATTCTAAAAAATAGCATTCCAAACTCTTGTTTGATCATTGAATTATTTTTCACCTTTTGAGTTTGTGATAAGAAGTGATCTGTGCTGTATTTTTATTGAGTAATAGTGATTGTTCTATGAATGCTATATTTACGCAAAATCATATTAGAAAAGGGTAACACCAACTTAGGGGAAGAAATCATTTTGCTAACATACTTGTTCAACCCTTTTGAGATGAACTCCTCATGAAAGAAAATTGAAGATTGAAAAGCTTCTAACTCATGAATCAAAGGTATGCCTCCTACACTCTCTTAAGCTTTTGAGGTAACAATTCTATCTTATATCCTTTGAGCTAATATTGTTATTACTTTGATATGAAAAAGATTGATTATGCTTCATATGATTTGCAATGTATACTCTTTGATGACGCTCTTGCCTAAGAATCATGCCTATGCTTAAATGTGTGCTATATATTGAAATTCATGATTTTTCTTGGCATATGGATTGCTATACCTTGAACATACTTCATTTTTTAGAATTACATTAGCACTATGAGATTATATTGAGTTTAACCTATTATGAGCAATATTTGGTATTCTACATAATGCTTGAGCTATGATTGTTAAATCTTCTAGATTGCATATTGATATCCTTAGTAGATTGCATGTTGGTATCATTTTGGCATCCTTATTGGTAATATTTGGCATCCTATTTGATATTATTGAGGAGAATATTTCAGTTATGAGCTTTCATTTATTATATCTCCTATTGATTTTGCCAAATGAAACAAGGGGAAGAATTTAAACTAGATTATTTAAAAAAAAAAAAAAAATCCCCTCAGATTCTATTCTATTTTTGATATCACACTTATGAGCTTGCACCTCACATATTTTTTTTAATTATCTTGTATAAAATCTGTACGCTCTTGCTCAAATCGATTGTTAGATCATGCTCAACTGCTTCACATATACTTTTAACAATTTGGTATCTCCTTGGCTCTTGCTTGAAAATAGATTGAAATAACATGAATTCTTCATAATGGATAAGCTCATTGATTCATTGTTGCCATATTATTTTGCGACAACAGTATGTGTGTCTCATTCTTGACCTTTAGAACTTCTCCTTATTGCACCCATGGCATTTATCTAAACTTGATGCTACATTGTGATAATACTAGTGCCATCAATTTAAGCAAAAATTCGGTTCAACACTCACGAACAAAACATATTGAAATTCGATAATTTTTTAAGAGATCATGTTCAAAAAGGGGATATTGTACTTGAATTTGTAAGCACCAACAAGCAATTGGTGGATATTTTCACAAAACCCCTAAGCGAGGATTGCTTCAATTTTATTCGTGGCGAGCTTGGAATGTCGATTTCTACTTAAAAAGTTTTGTTATGACTATGAAACTTGAATTTTTGTTAAAATGATATATGTGTATTACTACATTGATATAGAAACATTTATATCAGTTGAATGCTCAGAAGTCCTTCATACATTTATTCTCCTTAATAGTTTGCTATTCTGCATCTTGAGGTAAAATTAACTTTGCATATATTGATTTTTTTTAAACCCTCATGGTATTTTTTTGCATTACCATTCCACATTAACGTCCCATTAAATTTAATTTCTGTTGGTATTATTTTATTTTTGTTATTAGGCTTAATTTCTTTTATTTTTATTTTTTTTCTCATTATTATTTTTTGTTTAGGCTTAATTTTCTTATTTTTTTTCTCTGCTTTTTAATTTCAATTTTCAGTCCTTAAACATAAACACAACAACAAATCAAAATACAAATATTTACATAAAAAAAAATAAATAAACACCCTTCATTTTTTCACGGCCATACGCCGATCAAAATAAACATATTTACGTAAAAAAAAAAACCTTCATTTTTTTTACGGCCATACGCCGATCTTATTTCCTCGCCTCTTCCACCGCTCTTTTCTTCTTTTTATCACCTTGGGCGACGCTTGACGTCCTGGCCCCATGCTTTCGTCGGGAGCGAGCACTCCCCGCCGACTATCAAAAACCAAGAACGACGTTGCTCCAAATCGAGCCATGGAGGTGGTCTTCCGTTTAAGCTCTTTATTTTCGGCCTTCAGTGCGCCTATCTCTGCTCGCGCATCCTTGTACATGCATTGGAGCAGAGAGAGTTGGGTGTTGACCTGATGGAGCTCACTCGTCTTGTTTTGCAGTCGGTGAGCCAATTTTGTGACTGCAGTCACCGTCTCCATACAGGACGTCAGTGTGAAATGATTGGCTTCAATGTCTGATTGAGCTGCCATTATTTGCTCAATCAATATCATAGGAAGGTTGGGAAGAGTAGGAGCTGGGGCACTTGGCCCAGCAGCGCTTACAGGATCATTTAGGTCCGGAAAGAGAGTAAGGGGACAGGACGAGGCCATTTAGTAGGAGAGAGAGATGTAATCGAAAGGAGGGTCGTTTTTGACAGCCTTTCTGCTCTACTCAGTCTCTCTGTTCTGTCTCTCGAGGAAGAAGAAGATCGAAGAGAATGATGAAGAAGAGATAGAAGAGAGTGAGGTGAAGAAGAAGAAGCAGACGAGTGTGATTAAGAAGAAGACTGAAGAGAAGAAGACAATGAGGGAGAGATAGCCGAGGTGAGCGGCAATCGAGGAGAGCTTGTTTTGTCGGCCAATGAAGCAAAAGCCAGGTCGCGTGACAATCGCGTTTTACGAAAAAAGAGAGAGACGCGAGGAGAGTTGTATGTGTATGCATATATGTATATAGATGTTTTGATTATCTATTTTTTGATGCCATTTATCCCTATCATTTTCCTCCTCCTCCTCCAGATTCTGACCCATGATTTCCTTTTGATAATGTCACAGGGGGAGAAAACTTATGATGTTATGTATTATGGTATTATTTTCAAATTATGGTATTATTTTCAAACTAATCTGATGTTATGTATTTATAGTTTGATATCTTAGCCTCATATCATATCTCTAATTAAAGCTTATTTGTTACACATGTGCGAACCTATGTATTTAGAAATAAATTCAGGGAATATGATTTGAGGGGGAGCTTTTCTTACTCCTAAATCAAATCAAAAAACATCATTATGTGCCATCATCAAAAAGGGAGAGATTGTTAGACTTATTCATTTTGATGATTTATTTAATTATATTTTAATAGAATCCAAAATTTATTTTGATGATTTATTTAATTATGTTTTAAATCCAAAATTTATTTTGATGATTTATTTAATTATGTTTTAATTTATTTGAAAGAGAAAAATAGAATCAAAATTTATTTTGTCCCATTATTTCTCACCTAAACCTTTATCCTAAATGTTGTTAGAATGTATTTAATATTTGATTAAATCAGGAGTTCAAATAGCCCAAAATAGAGGTTCAAACAGCGCAGCACAGCAGCAGTTCAAAAGGTTCAAGTGGAAGATATTCAAATTTGTAATAATGGAGTGGAAGATATTCAAATTAGTAATGATGGAGTACAACGGCTATAAACGACTATAAACGGCTATAAATTCAAATGAATACAACGGCTATAAACGGTTATAAGTTTCATTATATATACCAAAGCCTCTAATGTAAACAAGTAACAAAAAATCAGAAAATATTCTTTGATCTATAATCACTCACATCTATTCTCTGAAAAATTCTCTGAGAAGTGTTCTTCAATTTTTGTTTACATCCTCTCTCAGAAATTATACACTGAGCCTTATAGCATTAAGCTCATCTTTCCTGCATGAGATTTACAGAAAAATCAAAACTTCATTTTATGTATCTACCTTTGAGAGATAATTCTTGTAGCTTTCTGTGAAAGCAAAAACACATTCTTTTCAATCTTGTAAGAGTGTAGTACACTCAGTGTTCTTGACTTAGAAAGTCTGTGTAAAATCCGTGGAGGATTGCTCCATTTGTAAAAGGTTGCTAACACCCCCGTGAAGCTAGAGCATAGTGAAAAATCTCAAGTGAAGCTTGAGGAGTGGACGTAGGCCGAGTTAAAGCCGAACCACTATAAATTTGTTTGCCTTTCTCTCCCTTATCTCTTTATTTTATTTTAAATTGCCATAGCTATATTTCACATTTTTACTGTGCTAAAATCATTAACTGACATAGTTGTTAAGACACTTGTTTTAATTATTTTTTATTCATTAATTATATTTATCTATTGTGCTAGTCATAATTTTTATTAGCGTATTATTAATTTTAATTGTAAAAACCTAATTCACCCCCCCTCTTAGGTTGTCTTTTGGGTAACAGTATGGTTTCGCTAGTAGAGAATGGTACATTCTGAGTGGCCATTGGTCTCAAAGGAATTTCATACCATGATTGAGGTACAGGTGTTGGCTTCTCATGGTTGTGACTAATAGTCTGACCATTAACTTGTCCATTATTTTGTATAGGCTGTTTATTTCGAGCCAATCGTTGCTGAGGACTATTTACATTTTCTTCAATTTTCTTACAACAGTTGGTTTGTGAGAATTCATTTGATCCAAAAAGGATGCTACCCATCTTTCCATTGTATACATTAGTTGTTGTCCCATAGCATCCACTAAATCTCTCCACGGATTCAGTGGTTGGGTAAAAGGGACATTCGAAAGTCCAGTCTCATGGCCCTGTCCAGTGTGTTGGACATGTGTTGTATATTCTAAAGTGCTGGTCTATTTGACCATTTGTGGAGGATTTGATGGGATAGGTGCATCCATCACATTGTTCTTTGTGTTAGGTATTTCTACCTCTCCTTTCACACCCTCTTCTAGGCGTTCATTTTCTCCTCTTGCTCTACGTCTAACCATTTTTAATAGTCACATCGGGCGTGCCAAAAAATATATGTTGACTTTTTTGGCTTTCAAAGGTTATTTATGTAATTTAAGCGTGCCAGTAAGGATCAATCAGTCCTTACAGAATTTATAATTGCCAACCAATTATCGGACGATTGTGTTGAAGTTCTTTCACTCAATGAAGAGGACTTTTACTGGTGGCTTGTTTTAAAAGCAATTTATAAAAAATAACAAGTACAGAACAATTCAGAAACTGAATTTTATTGAGTAACTAAGAACTTATAATGAAATGACCCAGTCTTGAAAAGGTTTATGGCAACGACTACTTGAGACTACTCTTAAGAAATGAAATGCAGTATAGGAATTGAAATGCTAAAATGTAAAGAACTGGAAATGTAAAACTGGAAAGAAATATGAAGTAAATAAACTGGTTTTTGGATTTGAGTCTGGGGTCTTTCATTCTGGGGCCTTCTCTTCTATTTATACTTTTCCATGGCAACTGTCGAAGTGGGCCTTCAACCGTTGAAATACATTCTCACGATTGTTGATCATGTTTTCTCCATATTAACCTCACTATGCCATTCTTGCAGTTAGGCTTCCCTTTTGAATTTGAATTTAAATTGTAAGTAATTGTTAAGACACATCACCATGTGTCTTTCAACTGTTCCAATGCTACGCAGATCCACTACTACCAATATGAGTTACCACGTGTCTGTCTTTGATTGGAGACTTACCCTAAATCCCACATTGCCCTTTTCGTGCCACGTCGAGCTGGGATTGACTTTTACAAAATACACAGCCAACACTATGGTGTATGTCTCTTAAAATGTATGTACCATATACATGAATGGAATCAGGTTTTGATCTCTGAGGAGTCAAGACATGGATAGAATTTTAAGTTAATTACCTAAAAGTCCTATTTACAAATGTTATGGTAACTTAGATCCTATCTAAGATTTTTTGAACCTGTAAATCATATTTCGTAAAACTGATAATATTATTAGTTTTTTTTTTTCAATTTTTAAAACTAAGAACATTATCAATTTTGCATAGTAATGTTCCAGATAATTGTTTCACTAATTGATGGAAAAAAATAGAATATGAGATTAAACATTTTTACCTGTCTACTTATTGGTTTAATTCAACTATCCAATAAAACCGAAAACATTATTAGTTTTTCCCAGTTTTAAAATTCAGAATATTATTAGTTTTTTCATTTTTAAATTTTTTCTTTTTCATTTTTGTTCATCAATGTTCCATCATCATACTCCTTTACAAACACAAAATTTTCAATTTTGCAGCTTGTTTGGTTTTGGTTTTTAGAAAACAGTTTTCAGAAAATTCTACTTTCTTATTTTCCGTATTTTAATGTTTTCAATGAATTTTTAAAAATATCTTAAGCAATTTTTAAAAAAATTTTTAGACACACCTAACATAAATACACTTAAAAAGTATAATATTTGTGAAAAAAATCTTTAAAAAATTTACTACATACCAAAAAACTACAAAAAAAATAAATAATAAATGAAAATTTAGTACATTTTTCATATTTTTGTGTATTTATTAATTTTTATAAATATTTTTTCATAAATATTTTACTATTTAGATATATCTAAGTAAGGCGCATCTAAAAAAGTATAAAAAGTTGTTTAAAATTTAAAAATATTCACTAAAAACAAAAAAAAAATACGAAGACAAAAAACTCAGTTTTCAAAAACTGAATTCAGAAAACTGAAACCAAACACATTAGTTTTTTTTTTTTTTTGCACATATATATATATATATATATTAGTCTTCTCAATTTAAAAATTGATGTTTTAAAGTTTTGAAAATCAAAATAAATGTCAAATTGTCACGGCCTGAAAATAATACAATAATTCAACCACAAAGACTAATACAAAATGACATAAACAGAGTATTAATTTTCATTAATAGAGTCCATTTAAAAAAGGGCAAATGCATTACACATTCATAAGCTTTACCTCGAATCTATAGCATGTGACACCAAACTAAATGATTAACGAAATAAATGCCCTACGGGCTTACATCTTTTCAAGATAGTTCTTGATTACAACAAAAGTGAGTCTAGCTCAACACAATTTAAAGCCCTTGGCTATACAAAAATAGATATAACAAGATAGAAGCTCTTGCTTCCAATCATTCCAAGCTACAGCCTTGGCGGAGGCATATCACCAACACTTGAAAATGGTTTTTTCCAAATAGGGTGAGCCAAAGCCCAACAAAAACAATCTAGCACAATATATGAACTTTAACAAGGTTATAAACATGATGCACATGGCCAATGCTCAAAATAAAATCATTTACAACTCTTCTTCCCAAATCCATATTATGCCAAGTATGATATCCCAATCCATTTTATATCAATTTATTTCATGTCATTTCATATCTCCTCAATTCATGAGTCATACCCATTGTTATCCTAACAACCCAACTGAGATTAAAACTTAGTGGTTTTCTTACCATACAACTATTACACACAAACACTTCAATTTGCCATGTTACGGAAATTTTGTTCGCGGGAATCGGCACCCATGTATACCCAATGTTTTCGGGACTTTCACCCTAGACGCACAGGCCAACTTAATTCAATGGAGTCCATCCTCTTTCTCCTCCCAAACATCATACATATACAATTTATTAAATACGGTCATATTCAATGACAATCAATAAGAGATTAGTTTCAATTCACATAATCCTCATGCAATTTCCACAACAATCATAGCTATCCTCTACCGATAGCCCAAAACAAATATTTCTAAACAGATAAATATTTTTAAATTTCCATAGGTGGGATGATACACATCCAACTTCACGATTTATATAACCATTCATCTAATTTCATACTTCTATTTCCAATTTCATTGTTTATGCAAAATAATTACTTGAACATTTTAGGGCAAAACTCCCCTTTTTCCCAATCTCATCCCAATCACCAAAAATCGACCATTTATAGCATAACCTAAGGTCATATCCATTCCCATAACCATTTCTAAGACATCCCTTATAAAACCCCTCTTTGGAATTGAAACCCCAAACCCTAGGTTCGTTAAAATTACTTCACAACCCAATGTTTCTCACACATCAATAAAATGACCAAGTTAAAACTCATAGAGAACGTAGAGAGTCCCTCCTCAAAGATTGAAAACAAGCAAAGCAAATGAAGAACTCCAAAGATGCCGAAACCAAAGTTTATTCGGATCA
Organism: Camellia japonica; assembly: GCA_030407325.1. Lineage (NCBI taxonomy): Eukaryota > Viridiplantae > Streptophyta > Magnoliopsida > Ericales > Theaceae > Camellia > Camellia japonica. Next base: position 30,955,313 of record JAPPVO010000029.1, on the reverse strand, counting down.
AAACGATGCCTTTGAGGTGCACTACCTTTTTAACAAAGGCACACAAGTAGAGAGATCACTAGATCTAGGTGAAAATGTAGAAAGAATGTGAGTTTTAGAGAGAGAGAGAGAGAGTCCCGATCTAGGGTTTTGGTAGAAAAAGATGTGAAAAAGTGATGTAAAAAGGTGTTGCTATGAATTGACATACGCGCAGTCCGCTCAAGCACAAGAGTTGACACTCTAGTGTCAGACACAATAAGTTGTTCCGCTCGAGTGTAGAATACACATATCCAGTAGTTTTGCAGACAGAAGAACATCGCTCGAGCGCAAGAATGGCTGCTCTAGTGCATACCCGATTGAGCGTAGGAAACGTCGCTTGAGCGTAGAATACACTCTCCTAGTAGTTTTGCAGACTTGCAAAACTACTGAGAGTTTGCAAAGCCCGCTCGAGCGCAAGAAGTGCCGCTTGAGCGGAGGAGCAAAAATCTGGGCAACTAAGGTTTGAAAATCAAGCAACCAACCTGTTCCAAACACAAGAACTACATTCCAACAATCAAGTTTAAGAAAGAATAAGGGGAAAAAGACATGAACAACCATACAAGGTTATGAATCCCGAGTCTAGAATACAAAATGGAAGTGTAGTGTCTAAACCAAAAAAAAAGGCTATAACCTCCCCCCTTTAAGGAATTCATTATTGAAATTTCAAATCAAGTTTTAAAACTAAGTTAAAACCATTTACCACAATGATAACCATTCCATTCCATCACCATGACCCATTTTTTCTGGTCATTCCCTCTTATCAACTCGATACACAAGTTCCAAAATTGAAAGTAAAATCCACATTTCCTAAAACACTTACAATGTTTACATTAAGTCATATATCCAAAACATATACAACATATACAATGTTCTCATGTATCCAAAACATATACAATGTTTTTGTATTTCATTAACATAACTGTAGTACAATACATGTTCAAATACTAACAAACAAGTCCGGATACTTCTCACGGACTTCCAACTCATGTTCCCAAGTTGCTTCCTCAACCTCGTGATGTTTCCACAATACTTTAACCAAGGGAATTGTCTTACCTCGCAAGACTTGGTCCCGAATATCTAAGACTCTCACCGGTCTCTCCTCATACGAAGTATCCTCATCTATCTCTAAGTCGGTCCAATCCAACACGTACGATGGATCCAGCTCATACTTCCAAAGCATGCTAATATGAAACACATAATGAACCCCAAAAAGCTGTGGCGGCAAGGCCAAACAGTAAGCTATCTCTCTAATCCGCTCAAGGATCTCAAAAGGCCCAATGAATCAACGGGATAACTTCTCACTCTTTTCAAACCTCATCAAACCTCTCCTAGGTGATATCTTCAAGAACACATGATCTCTTACCTTAAAAGACAAGGGTCTCATTCTGCGGTCAGCATAACTTTTCTGACCATTCTGGGCAGTAGCCAACCTCTTATGGATAAGTGTAACTTTTTTCGTTGTTTCACGGACCAACTCTGGACCCAACATAGGTGCATCACCCACCTCGGCCCAACACACAGGAGATCTACACGGTCGGCCATACAAGGCCTCAAACGGTGCAATATCGATACTCGACTAGAAACTATTGTTATAGGCAAACTCCACTAAGGACAAGTGCCTCTCCCACGAACCCTTGAAGTCAAGGACACAACCCCGAAGCATATTCTCAAGGATCTGAATAGTACGCTCGGACTGCCCATCAGTTTGATGATGATACGCAGTGCTAAAGGTCAATTTAGTGCCCAAGGCACTCTGTAGGCTTTGCCACAATCAAGCCGTAAAATGTGGATTTCTATCCGATAGAATCGTCACTAGGAGGCATGAAAATCTACCAAGTCACTTACGTGCATAGGTATAAAGTGCGCTGACTTAGTCAACTGGTCAACCACCACCCAAATGACATCACTACCCTGTTAAGTCCTCGAAAGGCCCACAACAAAATCTATCGTGACATGCTCCCACTTCCACTTGGCTATAGGCAAGGGTTGCAACAAACCCGCTGGCCTCTGATGCTCGGCCTTCACTTGTTGATAAGTAAAGCACTTCGATGCAAACACGGCTACATCCTTCTTCATACCTCACCACCAAAACTGGAGACTAAGATTGTGATACATCTTTGTGCCTCTTGGACGCACCACAAGGCGTGATTGGTGAAACTCTCGGAGTACTTCCTCTCGGTAAGACTTCGGTACAAACAAACGGTCACGGTATCTCACACTCAGGTCGGGATACACGTTCAAGCCTCTTTCTACCTTCCCACTAGAGATCTTCTCCCGGAGGGATTTTGCCTCAAGGTCACCCTTCTGTGTTTCTAATACTCGGTTAAAAAATGTAGGTTGTTCGACTACTAAAAACAGGGCTGCAGACTCAACAGACTCGCCCAGGTGCAAGTCAAACTCACCAATGGCACCCAACATCTCCCATTCCTAGATGGCAATAGAAGTTGCACTGCTAATTGATTTCCCACTTAAGGCATTGGCCACAACATTTGCCTTTCTCGGGTGATAATGTAACTCAAAGTCATAATCCTCTATAAATTCCATCCATTTCCTCTACCTCAGATTCAACTCTTTCTGTGTAAACAGATACTTCAAACTCTTATGATCAGAAAACACTTCGAACTTCTCTCCATACAGGTAATGCCTCTCAAATCTTCAAGGCAAAGATCACCACCGCTAACTCTAAGTCATGAGTAGGGTAGTTCCTCTCATGTGTTTTTAACTGCAGCGAGCCATAGACTACTACTATGTAACAACCCTCGTCACTGATTACCGATTAATTACCGACTACTGCTAAACTGAGACTGATTATGATTGATAACTGAAGTAATTGAAATACTGAACTAACCGATTGAATCTGTATCTGAAAATGATTGATTGACTGTATGTTTTAAATGCATTTCTATCTGTTTGACTGGTTTGACTATCTGTTTATATTTTTATGTTAAACTGCAAATTGAAGGCTATCGGGGCCGAATCTGAAAATTGATTGATTTCTGTGCTAATTAGATTTTATGTGATTTTATAGTTTAATTATCTGAAAACTGATTTGGTATGATTAAAATAGATAAAAATAAGCTAATTTCAAGAGTTGGCCTTAATTACCATATTGCCGTGTGAGTGGGCCACTTAGGCAACACATATTTGAGCCTTATTACACTTGCACAAACATTTCTTTGGCTCATTCTTGTTCTTGCCGACTGAGAGAGTGAGAGATAGAGAAAACTTGAGTTCTTCACAAATTGGCTTAGGGACTTGTAAAGATTGAAGGGATCTGCATATTGTGCTTCCATTTTAGGAACCTAGGTATGAATTTCATCCTTTGATTGTGTTTTTAAGTTGATTCTTGCATGGTTCATGTCTATTAGGGAACTAAGTCATGTTTTAGTTCTAACATGTTGAATTATAGCTTAATTCATGCATGCATGTTTGAATTGTTGAGTTTTAAGTTGTTTTCATGGAAAAATGTTGCATGCATGCTCATAATTATGTTAAGTCCATGAAACCATCTTGTTTTGAAAGATTAGCTCATTTGAGCTTGTATTTAAGCTTTGAAATGATTTAAATCCATGCATGTCATGTTTGTAGCATGTTCATGAAAATTTGGTTTGAAATTGGATTTAATTGAAGTACCCTTGGGCTTTGATTTGTCAAATTGATCTTTGAAACATGTAATATTATGTGTTTGAAGTGTTTTCCAGAAAATTAGCCCAAGAGGATCGAATTGATGGATTTAAACTTGGTTTTGAGCTTGAGGTTCAAATCTGGATTTTCCAGATTTGGACCCACGCTCGAGCGAGGAAGTCAGCTCGAGCGTACACTCTGTGATCATGCCTTCTGTTTGAGCGGGAAGTTATGCTCGAGTGTGAAATGCGTGCATCCAGTACTTTGCATGAGCTTGCAGTCCGCTCGAGCGAGGGAATCCACGCTCGAGCGAGGACTTGTGTCTCACGCTCGAGCGAGGGTCGAGCGCCCATCGAGCGTGGATTTTGGGTCGAGCGCCCATCGAGCGTAGATTTTGAGCATCCAGTATTTTCACTGTAGCTTGTAGTCCGCTCAAGCGACGGAAGTCACGCTCGAGTGGAGCTCCTTTGTCTGCATGTCCGCTCGAGCGTAGAAAGCCACGCTCGAGCGAGACCCCTGTTTTCTGAAAATTCTGAAAATGTTTTCTGAATGCATCTTTGCATCCTCATCCCATCCTAGACATTCTTAGACCTAGTTTAAGACATCTTAATGAGGATATAGATGTAGAACACACCGAGGCAATTAGGGATTAAGTTATTATCTTTCCCAACTGTGTAGCTTAGTGTGTGTTCAATCTGTAACTGTGTAGGGTTGGCTTCTGAGGAGACGCTCTAGCTTACTGTAGCCCAGAACTCTGTGAGTAACAACTGTGTAAAGATATGTTCAAAAATGATTATCTTCTGAACAATTGAACTGTACTGTTTCTGAACTGATACTGTTAACTGAATGAATGTATGTCCTATATTCTGAGCTGTATTGTGGCATCCTTAGCGACTACTGTTACTGACTGTTACTGTTACAGAGATCTCTGTCGGTTCCCTGTTGGAACCACTACTTTTTGATGGCCATCAATGACTGTTCGGTCTTTTTAGACCTACTGTTTACTGTACTGCTATGCTAATGGATGTACCACATATGACTGTTTACTGTACTGAACAACTGATATACTGATTGAAACAACTGTTTTCAATACTGAAGGACATTCATTCTAAACCCCTTTACGCTTTATGTTATTCACTGGGCTTTAGCTCACTGCTCATATATATATATGTAGGTGTACAGGCACCAGACCGCGGCTAGGAGCGTCGGGGTAAACTCCAGTTTTGTCAAGCCAACTACTGTGCCTCACTGCGAGGTTCCGAGCCTGTCAAGCTATGGCTATGGGGTGTTTTATTTCCCCCTTCTGTTCTGTTTTTGTAATGACTGTATAGACTGTTACTGTACTGTTAATAGGGATTGGTCCCTGTTCTGAATGATTGTAAATATTGTATACTGTTCTGTACTGTTTATATGTATATATATATATGTATGAAAAGTCTTTTTGCATACAAGACTGTCACAGCTCATTGGACATTGTTTATTTACTGTATTGGCTTCCGCCATGCCCCTGTACTCTGTTTTACTGTCTTACTGTTAAGCAGGCCTTCGGTAATCTCGGATTACTGGCCGGTTACGGTGCTAAACCCATAGGGGCGGGTTTGGGTCGTGACAGAGTGGTATCAGAGCGATACTTACCACGAGTTATACCGCACACACGTGTCCAAATGAGCTATAGGGTGTCCTAGAAAAGCAATTAGGGCATCGCATGAGCATGAAAAGTGTGTGTGGACATGACTGAATATGTGTTAATGTGATAAACTGTTTAAGTATGCAACTGCTTATGTTGATAACTGTTATAACTGCTTATAGTGAAATGGATAATACAAGAACTGCAAATGAATCTGAATCCTCATCCTCTGAGGCAAGAATGGCAAGACTGGAAAGAATGATGGAACTAATAACTGAAAGATTAGATCAACAACAGAACCAACAGCCCCCACCTCCTCCTCCGGTACAGCCGGAACAGAATGTGAATGTTAATGATGGGGACATAATTGCTCTTACCCAGAAGTTCAGCAAACTGAAACCGCCATCCTTTCAGGGAGGCCTTGAACCGTAAAAGCTGAAGCATGGGTTTTGGAGACCGAAAAATTGTTTGAGGTGTTTCCGTGCTCGGAGGCACATAAAGTACTGTTGGCCACCTTCACTTTGCAAGAAAAGGCTAGAAGGTGGTGGATGCTTACCCGTGATGACAACACTGTTATGACTTGGGCTCAATTCAAATTAGCCTTCTTTGAAAAGTACTTCCCTCAGTGTGTCAGGGACAGAAAGGTGACTGAATTTAGCTAAGACAGGGCACAATGTCTGTTGCCGAATATGAAACAAAGTTCACCGGGCTTGCGAGATATGCACCACACATGGTGGACACTGATTACAAGAAGGCCAGAAGGTTTGAAGGCGGCCTTAACGTTGTAATACTTGACAGAATAAACGTTCTGAAATTACCGACTTATGTGAATGTTCTTGACCGAGCCTTGATGGCTGAAGCGAACATCGAGGCACTGAAAACTGAAACACCAGCGTCTGAATGGCGTGGTAAAAGGCAGAATTTTAAATTCAAGAAAGGCAAGCATAACCCATTGAACAAGAAACAGAATACGAGGTCAACAACTAGCCCCAGCTAAGGGAGTGGTTCCATACCGCCCTGTTCCGAATGTGGTAAGAACCATAAGGGAGTTTGTTATAAAATCTCTGGTGCTTGTTACAGGTGTGGCAAGGTGGGCCACATGGTTAAAGATTGCCCTTTCACTGCTCAGGGCAATAGTAAAGCTGCAGGCAGTGCCGCAGCATCAACTGTGGCACCAAAACCGAACCCCAAGGCTACCAGGAAAGAGCCCATGAGGCAGGGCCGAGTGTTCGCCCTAGTACCGGGAGATGTACAAAATACTGAGACCGTTGTGTCAGGTATCCTCTCTATTTGTACTCAAAATGCATATGTACTGATTGATTCGGGGTCTACATATTCGTATGTATCGCATGCTTTTTTGCGAAAATTGAATAGACCCTTAGAACCCATGAATTATCTATTAGCTGTATCATCACCCGTTGGGGGATCCATGACTTGTGCATACATGTACCCTGCTTGTGAAATTATTGTCGGAGATGCACATTTGTTTATTGACTTACTGCCACTGAACATTGATCATTTTGATGTAATACTGGGAATGGACTGGTTAACGAAATATCATGCCACCATAGACTGTGTAACGAAACAAGTAGTTTTTCGTTCACCGGGTTTACCTGAATTTGTGTTTAATGGGGTTGGAGTAGTACCTCCTCCGTACTTGATTTCATCTGTGAAAGCTGTTAAACTGATTAGAAAGGGGTGTAAAGGGTATCTGTGTTCTGTATTGACTGTATCTACTGATGATAATGCTAATGTGAACAGTATTCCCATAGTCAGAGAATTTCCAGATGTTTTTCCAGATAATCTGCCAGGGGATTTAATTGACAGGGAGATTGAATTCACCGTTGATGTGATTCCGGGTACCCAGCCAGTATCCAAAGCTCCTTACCGAATGGCCCCGGCTGAATTGAAAGAATTGAAAGTGCAATTGTAGGAACTGTTAGATAAGAAGTTCATCAGACCTAGTACTTTACCGTGGGGCGCACCTGTCTTGTTTGTGAAAAAGAAAGACGGCTCACTGAGACTGTGTATTGACTACCGTGAACTGAACAAGGTAACTGTGAAAAATAAATACCCATTGCCTCGTATTGATGACTTATTTGATCAGTTACAAGGTGCACAAGTTTTCTCTAAGATTGATCTCAGGTCCAGATGTCATCAGCTGAAAGTTAAACCAGAAGACATTGATAAAACTGCTTTTCGAACGAGGTATGGACATTACGAATTTTTAGTTATGCCTTTCGGAGTTACCAATGCACCTGCTGCATTTATGGACCTCATGAACAGAATCTTTAAACCATACCTTGATGACTTTATTGTTATATTCATTGATGACATTCTAATTTATTCCAAAAGTGTAGAAGAACATGAACATCATCTGAGACTTGCCCTACAGACTCTAAGAGAACAGAAACTTTTTGCTAAACTGTCTAAATGTGAATTTTGGCTTGACCATTTATGTTTTTGGGACATGTTGTTAGCAAAGATGGAATTTCAGTTGATCCACAGAAAATTGAAGCTGTAGTAAACTGGCCTAGACCGACAAATGTGACAGAAGTCCGAAGCTTTTTGGGTTTGGCTGGATATTATAGAAGATTTGTCAAAGATTTCTCCAAAATTGCCTTGCTGTTGACTCAATTAACTCAGAAGGAGATATCATTTGACTGGACTGACCAAAGGGAATCAGCATTCCAAGAGTTGAAAACTCGACTCGTGACTGCACCAGTTCTTACCTTACCTTCAGGTACGGATGGTTATATTGTATTTAGTGATGCTTCTCATAAGGGTTTGGGGTGTGTTTTAATGCAGAATGGGAGAGTAATTGCCTATGCTTCCCGACAACTGAGACCGCATGAAAAGAACTACCCGACCCATGACCTGGAACTTGCTGCAGTAGTATTTGCATTGAAAATCTGGCGTCACTATCTGTATGGAGCGACATGTGAAGTATATACCGACCACAAGAGTCTGAAATATTTCTTCACACAGAAAGAACTGAACATGAGACAGCGGGGATGGCTAGAACTGATTAAAGACTATGACCTACAGATTCTGTACCATCCGGGGAAAGCCAACACCGTTGCCGATGCATTGAGTCGGAAATCGATTGGGAATTTAGCCTGTTTACTCACCGGACAGAAAGAGTTGCTTTGTGACCTTGAAAAATCTGAAATTGAAATTGTTTTGAGAGAACAAGGTGGAACAATAGCTACTATTTCTGCTCAACCAGCACTGATTGAAGAAATTAAAGAGAAACAGCAACATGATGACTTCTTGAAGAAGATCATCGAAAAAAGGGAGTCTAAACCAAGACCGGGTTTCAAATTTGAGAATAATGTACTGAAATTTCAAGAAAGACTGTGTGTACCGAATGATACTGAACTGAAAAGAAGAGTTCTGCAAGAGGGCCACAACTCAAAATTTTATATTCATCCGGGGAATACGAAAATGTACCAAGACCTGAAACTGAATTTCTGGTGGCCGGGAATGAAGAAAGAAATTGCTGATTTTGTATCGAAATGTCTTCATTGCCAACAAGTTAAAGCTGAACATCAACGACCCGCAGGCTTATTGCAGCCCTTACCGATACCGGAGTGGAAATGGGAACATATTACTATGGATTTTATTGTGGGATTGCCTCGCTCCAGTAAAGGTATGGACTCAATTTGGGTTATTGTTGATAGACTGACTAAATCTGCTCACTTCTTACCTGTTAAGACATTTTATAATGCGGACAAATTGGCTATACTCTATATTGATGAAATTGTTAGACTGCACGGAGTGCCTGTGTCCATTGTTTCTGACAGGGATTCGAAGTTTACATCGAGATTTGGCAAAGCTTACAGACTGCATTGGGTACTGAACTGAGACTGAGTAGTGCCTATCATCCTCAGACAGATGGTTAGTCAGAAAGGACCATCCAGACTCTGGAGGATTTATTGAGAATGTGTGTCCTTGATTTTCAGGGAAACTGGGAAAACCATTTGCCTTTAGCTGAATTCGCCTACAACAACAGCTATTATTCAAGTATAGGTATGGCGCCTTTCGAGGCATTGTATGGCAGAAAATGTAGATCTCCGATTTGCTGGGCAGAAGTTGGAGATGGGCCTTTGCTTGGGCCCGAGATTGTTTATGAAACAACTGAGAAAGTGAAACTGATACAACAGAGACTAAAAACTGCACAGAGCCGACAGAAAAGTTATGCAGACGTCAGAAGACGAGACAGAGAATATGAAGTGGGTAATCACGTTTTTGTGAAAGTGACACCGATGAAAGGCTAGACTCGTTTTGGAGTCAAAGGCAAGTTAGCGCCAAGATATGTCGGACCGTATGAGATTATTGAGAAAATTAATCCGGTGGCGTATCAAGTTGCGCTTCCTCTTGAAATGGAGCATATGCATAACGTCTTCCACATTTCTATGTTGAGGGACTACCTCCGAGATCCTTTCCATGTGATAGAACCTACTCGTGTAGTGCTGAGTGATGACTACACTTACGAGGAACGGCCTATACAGGTTGTAAACAGACGGATCAAGAAGTTGAGGAATAAAGAGATCCCGTTGGTGAAAGTTGACTGGCAAAACCACGGTGGCGTGTATGCCACTTGGGAAAGGGAAGATGACATGGTTAAAAGATATCCTGAGCTGTTTCCACTGAATCCTGTTTTCCTCCAGAATGAAGGTAACTCGAGTTTAGAGGACTAAACTCTTTTTAAGAAGGGGAGACTGTAACAACCCTCGTCACTGATTACCGATTAATTACCGACTACTGCTAAACTGAGACTGATTATAATTGATAACTGAAGTAATTGAAATACTGAACTAACCGACTGAAATCTGAAACTGATTGATTGACTGTATCTGTTTAAATGCATTTCTATCTGTTTGACTGTTTGACTATCTGTTCATATTTTTATGTTTAAACTGCAAATTGAAGGCCTTATCGGCGGCCGAATCTGAAATTGATTGATGTTCTGTGCTAATTAGATTTTATGTGATTTTATAGTTTAATTATCTGAAAACTGATTTGGTATGATTAAAATAGATTAAAATAAGCTAATTTCAAGAGTTGGCCTTAATTACCATATTGCCATGTGAGTGGGCCACTTAGGCAACACATATTTGAGCCTTATTACACTTGCACAAAACATTTCTTTGGCCTCATTTCTTGTTCTTGCCGACTTGAGAGAGTGAGAGATAGAGAAAGCTTGAGTTCTTCACAAATTGGCTTAGGGACTTGTAAAGATTGAAGGGATTCTTGCATATTGTGCTTCCATTCTAGGAACCTAGGTATGAATTTCATCCTTTTGATTGTGTCTTTAAGTTGATTCATGCATGGTTCATGTCTAATTAGGGAACTAAGTCATGTTTTAGTTCTAACATGTTGAATTATAGCTTAATTCATGCATGCATGTTTGAATTGTTGAGTTTTAAGTTGTTTTCATGGCAAATGTTACATGCATGCTCATAATTATGTTAAGTCCATGAAACCATCTTGTTTTTGAAAGAATTAGCTCATTGAGCTTGTATTTAAAGCTTTGAAATGATTTAAATCCATGCATGTCATGTTTGTAGCATGTTCATGAAAATTTGGTTTGAAATTGGATTTAATTGAAGTACCCTTGGGCTTTGATTTGTCAAATTGATCTTTAAAACATGTAATATTATGAGTTTTGAAGTGTTTTCCAAAAAATTAGCCCAAGATGATCGAATTTGATGCATTTAAACTTGGTTTTGAGCTTGAGGTTCAAATATGGGTTTTTCAGATTTTGGACCCACGCTCAAGCGAGGAAGTCCACGCTCGAGCGTACACTCTGTGATCATGCCTTCCGCTCGAGCGAGGAAAGTTACGCTCGAGCGTGAAATGCGTGCATCCAGTACTTTGCATGAGCTTGCAGTCCGCTCGAGCGAGGGAATCCACGCTTGAGCGAGGACTTGTAGCGAGGGTTGAGCGCCCATCGAGCGTAGATTTTGAGCATCCAGTATTTTCACTGTAGCTTGTAGTCCGCTCGAGCAACGGAAGTCACGCTCGAGCGGAGCTCCTTTGTCTGCATGTCCGCTCGAGCGTAGAAAGCCACGCTTGAGCGAGACCCCTGTTTTCTGAAAATTCTGAAAATGTTTTCTGAATGCATCTTTGCATCCTCATCCCATCCTAGGCATTCTTAGGCCTAGTTTAAGACATCTTAATGAGGATATAGATGTAGAACACATCGAGGCAATTAGGGATTAAGTTATTATCTTTCCCAACTGTGTAGCTTAGTGTGTGTTCAATCTGTAACTATGTAGGGTTGGCTTCCGAGGAGACGCTCTAGTTTACTGTAGCCCAGAACTCTGTGAGTAACAACTGTGTAAAGATATGTTCAAAAATGATTATTTTCTGAACAATTGAACTGTACTGTTTCTGAATTGTTACTGTTAACTGAATGAATGTATGTCCTATATTCTTAACTGTACTGTGGCATCCTTAGTAACTACTGTTACTGACTGTTACTGTTACAGAGATCTTTGTCGGTTCCCTTGTTGGAACCACCACTGTTTGATGGCCATCAATGACTGTTCGGTCTTTTTAAACCTACTGTTTACTGTATTGCTATGCTAATGGATGTACCACTTATGACTGTTTACTGTACTGAACAATTGACATACTGATTGAAACAACTATTTTCAATACCGAAGGACATTCATTCTAAACCCCTTTATGCTTTATGTTATTCACTGGGCTTTAGCTCACTGCTCATATATATATATGTAAGTATACAGGCACCAGACCGCGGCTAGGAGCGTCGGGGTAAACTCCAGTTTTGTCAAGCCAACTACTGTGCCTCACTGCGAGGTTCCGAGCCTGTCTAGCAAAGGCTATGGGGTGTTTTAGTTTTTCCCCCTTCTGTTCTGTTTTGTAATGACTGTATATTCTGTTACTGTACTGTTAATAGGGATTTGGTCCCTGTTCTGAATGACTGTAAATATTGTGCACACTGTTCTGTACTGTATATATATATGTATGAAAAGTCTTTTTGCATACAGACTGTCACAGCTCATAGGACATTGTCTAATTACTGTTTTGGCTTCCGCCATGCCCCTGTACTCTATTTTACTGTATTACTGTTAAGCAGGCCTTCGGTAATCTCGGATTACTGGCCGGTTATGGTGCTAAACCCATAGGGGCGGGTTTGGGTCGTGAGATACTACCTCCCCGTCTTGCATTAAAACACAACCCAAACCTGCCCATGAGGTATCACAACAGACTGAATAGCCTAAACCCCTTTCCGGAATAATTAATATTGGAGCAGTAGTAAGTCTAACCTTAAGCTCCTAGAAAGACTTCTCACAAGTCTTATTCTATACAAACTTAACTCCATTCCTCGTCAGTCTAGTCAACGGTGAGGCTAGCCCAGAGAAATCCTTTACGAACCGACGGTAATACCGGCCAACCCCAAGAAATTACGAATCTCAAAAGCATTTGTAGGTTGTTCCCAATCTTGCACTGCCTCTATCTTGGATGAATCTACGGTCACCCCTTCCTCGGATACCACATGGCCTAAGAACTTAAGTTTTCTCAGCTAAAATTCACACTTTCCAAACTTAGCATACAGTCTGTGGGCTCTAAGTAACTCAAGTACTACCTGCAAATGTTCCTCGTGCTCCTTCTCAGAGGGTGAGTAAATCAGGATGTCGTCCACAAAAACGACTACAAAACGATCTAGGAACTCATGAAAAATCCGATTCATCAAGTCCATAAACACAACTGGTGCATTGGTTAGCCCAAAGAGCATTATCATAAACTCGTAATGGCCATACCGCGTACGGAATGCCGTCTTTGGGCTGTCCTCCTCCTTTACTCTCAACTGGTGATAACCCGATCTCAGGTTTATCTTAGAAAAACAACAAGACCCTTCAACTGATCAAACAAATCATCTATACGAGGCATTAGGTACTTGTTCTTGACAATTATCCAGTTCAACTTCCGGTAATCTATACAAAGTCGTAAAGTACTATATTTCTTTTTGGAAAAAAGAGCCGATGCTCCCCACGGTGAAGTACTAGGGTGAATGAAACCCTTATCTAACAATTCCTGGAGTTGAATCTTCAACTCACTCATTTCGGCAGGTGCAAATCTATATGGTGCCATAGAAATCGGTATTGCACCAGGCACTAGGTCAATAGAGAACTCGATTTCTCAGTGAGGTGGTAAACTGGTAAGATCCTCCGAAAAAACATCTGGGTATTCACAAACTATCCTTGGCAACTCAACTCGGACTTCATCACGCTCAGTACCCAAGAAGTTGCAAGAAGACAACTAAGCTTACTCCGACTACGTGGATCATATACCGGTATCCACTCGGTCCCCCAAAAAGCAAAAACAATCACCGCTTAGAGTACATACAATAACCCTCTGACGGTAGCAGTCTATAACAACTCGATATGATAACAACCAGTCCATACCTAATATAACGTCAAAGCTAGACATATCAATCAATACAAATGCAAAAGGAAGTCGGCGACCTGTAACCTCTATGTCACAACCCCGGCACCCCTACTTCAAAATAACCTCACCACCAATAGGTGACTCTACACAGGTAGGGGATGTTAACTGAGCCAACTCTAACCCTAAAATTGATGCAAATGCAGACGAGATAATAAATGGGATGCATCCATATCAATCAACCTAGGGATTACCAGAGTCGTATTTACTGCTCTTGAAATTAATTGTTAAGTTTTGAAGAATTGAAATTGCATGACATCATTGAGCATGATGGTTTTCAAAGATGAAGATGTGATTTTCTTTCAAAAGGGCATAGCATGACATGTGCATTTCATCTCTTGAGACTTGTATAAAATGTATATACTTTGTTAAGGATTTTCCACTGGGTTTTATGTTGACCCTACGGGATTTTTGTGCAGGAAAAGATGTGGTGATGCCATCTAACTAAAGGCAAGGAAATGTGTGTTGAGAGTACGAGACTCTCATTTTGCTATGATTTTGTGTGTAAGCCAAGGGCTGTATGTGTGTGGGTTTGAATAACCGTTTTGTGTAACCAGGCTCAAGTTTTGGAAACTTGTAAATCCTTGGGAGTATTTATTTGTTTATTAACTTGTTGTTGGATTAATGTATTGTTGCATGAAGAAGTATTATATCATGTAATGTAAGTTTGGAGATTTATATTTGATTTTCCTTGAAAGAGTCATGATTGTTGTATTATCATTTGGGTTAGAAATTTGGGGCGTTACAGTAATAATAGAGACCCCCACAAAACATAACTCCCACAATCCCAAAATGATCTGAAGCATTGATGTTACTGTCAAATACAATTTTTAAAAAAAATTCAAATACATCAATGGCCAATACATCAGTGGGGGTTATGGGGGGATCCTCTTTTGTGGGGTCCCAAACATTTTCCGTTGCTAGCCATACTCATTTTTTTAAATTTTTTTTATAAAAAGATTTATGTGTTGTTTGGAATGATTTAAATAAGTATATTTTTTTACTTTTAAAAAAAAGATGTGCAGAAAAGTAAAGAGATAATGTAACTCAAAAAATAAAATAAAAAGATAAATAAATACACTTTTGCAGTGCACCTCAAACATCCTCTTAGAAAAAAATATTTAATTAATAAGACCGGTAATGGTGAATTTTGATCACATTTAATTTTTGAGTTGAGTTTGAGATAAAAAGTTTTAACCCAACCAATTCAGCCTGACCATTTATAAAATTTTTATTTTAAAGTTTTTATTATTTAATTACAAAAAAACTAAGAAAATAATAAAAGACAAGAAAACATTTCTTGAAAATTTATATTTATTTTATAATTGAATTTTGTTATCATTTTAAAATTAAATAATTGTTAAAATTGTCTAAATAATTTAATTGTCTTTCAAGATATATTATCTATTGGGTTCAATGGGTGGTGAACTGGTGATTTAAAATTTGTTTAGGGCTGGGCTTGTGATGGTTAGACTTGGCCCAATGCCTAGCCCAATTTGATTTTTGTCGACCCTTTTTGTATATATTTTTTAATTTTTTTCCTAATTTGTACTCGGTGGTGGCTCTTTTACTTTTTAACTATTGTTGAACTTTAATTGTCTAATATAAGATAATGTTTGATTGAGTTAAAAAAAAGAAAAAAAAAAAAAAAGAAAAAAAGAAAGAGCTTACGGCTTGTTTTGGGAACATGATTAAAAATAATTTTTTGACTTTTTTAGCTTTTTCTGAATCACATCTCCTCTCTATTTTTTTTTTAATATTTTTTTCATATATTTAAAAAAAAAAACTAAAAATTTAACTTTTAACCGACTTTCCAAAACAAGCCTGAGTGGAAAGAATAGTTAGTCTTTGGAAATTCTAGGAGAAGTTGTCAAAACCAATGCTTTGAATACGATTGGTTTGGTAAGGATGAATATGCCATGGAAATATTCTTAGCAGCTTACAAGCATGCTGTCATCAATTTATATGTATTGATTTATTTGAGTCAATTTTAAGTTTTCTTCAAGAGTTAGGTCCATGTATGAAGTGGTGTTTTTTTGTGATTTTTTTAAACAAAATATGAGGTGAAAAAATTGAAATGTTTAAGAATAATTTTTTGATTTTTTTTATGAAAAATTGTGCAAAAAGTAAATAGAAAGAAAGAAAATTTTTGACTTTTTTTTTGCATGAAATATTTTTTTTTAGCTTTTTGACTTTTTAATGACTTTTTGGTTAAAATATTTACATGTCAAATGACCCCTTAGTTCAAAAAAAATTAGGTAAAAATAAGCCAATAAAAATTTAATGTTAACAAAAAAATAGTTCATTTGACATATTTTTAGTTTTCTTACACTTCTCTAAAGACTTTTTTAAGTAGCTAAAGGTGATTTATTTGTGAAAAATCATTAATCCCAAACAACTTAATTTTTTTTGAAAATAGAAAAATAGGCTTATAATCCAAGTTATAAGAGTTTCCAAACGAATAATCAACTTTCAACAAAAAAAAGCTAATACTAAAAAATAAGGTTGTAACTTGAATTGAGTGAAGGTCTACCAAACTTAGCCCGAAATGTAGAGAGATTTGCTCAAACTAATGCCGAAAATTCCTAACAACAAATTTCTACTATATATCATATAGTTCTAGCATTTCTCCCTAAAAAAAACACACACACGCACACAATTGTTTACAATTATGGGTAAAGAGAGAAATATTGTATAAAGATTAATACTAACTGTTGTTACAAGAAGTGACCTATGCATAGGCCTATAAAGGAGTGCTCACCAAGTAATCTAAGGAAATATGTAAATATAAAATACAATATTATTAAAATATGAAAATATAATATTATAAATATTCTACAAATAAGCTCCAAGTGTACATGCCATGTTTTTGTTTTTTGCTGCGCGTTCTCTGTTTTGTTTCTGTGTTGCTGTTTCTTTCTCTGCTGTTCTTCTCCTTTAGGTTTGGTTGGTTCCTTGCCAACCTTTCTGTTCTTGATTGGTGCTTGCGTATGATAGTGCTTGCGTGGTCATGCCAACGTAGTTGGAATGCATTCTACACCTTCTTTCTTTATTGATATTTGTATTAGTGTCCTATTTTGTACTTTTGGATTCATCGATAAAAAAAATTTTCCTGATTGATTTATGTGTGTGTGTGTGTATTGTTATGGTTTTACTTTTTATTAGGGAAAGATTATGTATGAGTATAATTGAAAGAACTTAATGAGATCGAAGTCTGACAAATTGAGAGGTGGTAGAGAGAAGTGACTGTACGTAGAACTCGCTTTTCTAATCTCTTGCATGGTCAGCAGTGCTATAATTGTAGTCTTAAAAATTCCTTCACTTGAAACTTCAATTTCTTCTCTTCCTTCTCGCATTCCTTTTTCTCCGACAACTGGAAACATCGTGTCTATGGTGCTTTCACATTCTTTGACAAGCTTTGAGATGACATCAATTCTAAGGAAAGGTTGCTGTAACACTTTTTGAATATAAGGCGAACGCAACAATCCACCAGTTCTCTTGTCATATTTCTTCAAGATCTTAACCAACCCTACAATACTCAAATTGTATGAAGTTCTCTCATTATTGATTGACAATTTTGTAAAGTGACTAAGACACACAACAATGACAGCTCATTATGAGAAGATTTTGAATTATGGTGAGTAGTAGTAGTCATTGAACTGTCTTTTTGGCATATAGTTTAGGGTTGAGTCAATACTGTTGTGATCAATTTTTTTCTATCAAAAGTTGCAAATTAAATGACGTGTCACTGCTGCAGTGGTGCAATAAACATACGTTTTTTATAGATTGTACCAGTGCATATTTATTTATTTATTTATTTTTAAAAGGGAATAATTTTTAAAATTTTATCATATGATGTATCAGTTTTTGGTATAAAAATTGAGTAATATCATTGTGACAAGATTTTGTACTAAATTTGTTTGCCATTGGACGTGACATCTTACAAGTGATTCATGAATTTCTGTACAATACATCAAAATTAAGGGTAAATTACAAACACACCCTTGAAATTTATTTAAATTATAAATTATCCTTTGTAGTTATAAAAATTACATTATGCCGCTTAAAGTTTCTAATTTCATAACAAATATGTCCTTTTATTAATAAATCATCAAGTTAATTAACAGTTTCTAATAATGTTAAAAATTTTATTTCAATTAATAATTCAGATAATTTTATTATTGTATTAGTGAATAGTTAGAAATTTCACTTTTTAAATTAATTTTGTTAAATAAAAAATTCTGATAGGGAGGTATTTGTAATTTTCCAAACCACAGGAGACAATTCGTATTTTAAGCAAATCTCAGGTGTGTATTTGTAATTTACTCATAAATTAAACTTTTAGAGATAAAAATTTAGAGACAAAATCATCTTTTAAGGATGAAATATTTTTGTTGCAAAAAGTGTCATTATTGTATTTTTTGTGACGAAATTGAACATTCAATGATGAATTACTATCATTTTGGGACCAAAATGTTGTCAAAAAAATATATATACATATTTTGAGGACCAAATTATTTTGTCTCTAAAAATGCATTTATTAATGACATTTTCAAAATTTTGACGCTAAAAGTCTTTTTCTTTACACTTTCGGAATGACCTTTAAATGACTATCTTTATAATGACAAAAATTGGTCTCCAAATTTTTTTGCAATAAAATTTTCACTTTTGGGACAAAAAAATTAGTCCTTGAAACTTTTATTTGTTGTAGTGCATAGGAGATAGGGTCTATCATTACACTTTTTTTTTTTTTTTTTGATCGACAAATACTAGTTGTTAGATTAGTACTTATGTGAGAAAATCTCCCCACCCTTGGCAAAGTACCTAAGTGCTTGCACTTCTTTAATTCAACTCCCTTAAGGAGAATTGAACCCATGACCTTCTTGGAACTAAGTCTTAAGAAAGGCATGATGGCCAAATAGGTTAGGCCTAGTTGGTTGGGTCTATCGTTACACTTGATAACATATCAAATGATAAAGAAATTTAATTTAAAATTTTAGATTACTTGTAAAATTTTGATCATCAAAACTGGGAAGAGTTAAAGCTGGTTGAGTTGAACCTGTGTAATTGACATTGCTGTAATTCATCAAGAGCACCATTTCACCATGGAAATTGACTATGTCTTTTCTGACCCTCCCCATTTTCTCTTTGTAATCCTCCTCTGATGGAAGACTACCATTTGGTCCCCAAATATCAATTACTCTCTGAATTCTCTGTTGCAATTCCTGGATCAACAGATAGTTGAGCTCAAGAAATGCAACTATTGGATTTTGAATTTGTAGAGAAAGAGAATAGAAAATGAAGAGGAAAAGAAAGAAGGAAAAAAATGGAAGAGTAAATTACACTTTTTAACCCAAATATCTATTATTAAGTATATAAAAAAAATTGAACTTTCTAAAAAACCAGAAATTTTAGGCTATTGTCTAACTTGCCTACATGTCTTTCAACAGGGAATTCATCCACAGCCGTTTCAAGGCACGATTTCATTTGAGTTCCATGTTGAGTTTCATTTGGTGCGATATCGTACAAAGCAAGCAAACTTGTTACAAGTCAAATATCACATCGAATATTTGGAGAATATTCTCAAAGTTAGACTTGTGGTGGACTTAAAGGCAGAACTAAACCATTCCATCGATGCCTCTAAAACCGGAGACAAGCCAAGTCAAAAAATGAGCTTCCTTGTAACTTTAGCATTCCCTAATTTTTAACAGTTACCATTGAGTCAAGAGTTGGGCCAAGTTAGGTCCCAAAAAAAGAAAAAAGAAAAAAGAGTGGGGTTTACCATTTTGGCCTGATAAGTAATTGTTTGCCTTTGTCTCATAGATAAACCTTTCTTGGTCTTTCAACTACATCCAAAAGTCTTTTTGCACGAAGGTCAAAATAAACCCAACTACTCTGTTTAAACATAAAAAAACAAAAACTCTCAAAAAATGTTTTAGAACTCTAAAGCAAGAGCTCTAGAGTTGTTCTAATAATGTGACAGTTGTGTGGGTCCTATCTTGATGTTATATTTTGGGTTAATCTTTTTTTTTCCCTTTTGAAGCTGCCAGCTCAATAGAGCTCTGTTTAGAGCTACCAATATCTCACTTAACCTTCTTTTAAATGCCTCACACACAAAAAAAAAAAAAAACCATAGCACACATTTCAAAAAACAACAATAAAATTTTTACCTTATGCGAGATAACAAAATCCTCTTCTTGTTTCCATAAAGAAGGCATTAAATTTGTCGATCTCATTGTCCAACAAGTACACAAAGTCCTCTTCAGTCTTTCCATGCTCGTGTGATCCTTCCATCATTGAAGAAGCTGAAGAAATTAACCTAACGATCTTCTTCAAATCCTTGTACGACAAAAACTTGTCGCGCCACCCTGGCAAGGTGTCTTGAATTTGTTGCTGCAATTTCTTGCCAAACTTCATTTAACCCGAGTTTAATCTCTCTTAAACCCAAGATTTAAAAAGTGAAAGTGAGTGAAAATGAGAAAAAGATCAAGATTTGTGAGAGTGTGTACTGATGAATGTTGTGGAAATTGAAGGGTTTGTGGGGTGGGTTTTATATAGGAAAAGATGTTAGAATATTTAGAGAGGATATGCTTGGCGTGGTGAAATGGGGATTAGGAAAAAGACATAAAAGAGAAGTTGGAGTGAGAGAGTTCGCGGCATATTCGGTTATTGTGCTCGTCCTTGACACCAAGCCTAAGCCATGGATTTTTAGTATGTAGAAATAATTTTTAAAAATTTTTTAAAAAATTTGACATTTATTTTTATTAAATTAATTTATATTTTATCAAATTAGCGATTTTGTCTTTAAAATTAAGCAATGGTATCTTCAATTGTCCTTATTTAGAACAAGATTTAAAATTCATAATCAAATGTGTCACAATTAAAAAGTAAAAGACTAAAGTGACACAAATCTCAAACTATAGTGACAAATTAATGTAATTTGCCCAATATTATACTACTTTCAAAGTTCATGTGTAAGCGTAGCTGGATTGGCCACCCTGCATTTTCAATAGATATTGGGCACTTGTGTTCATTTTCAATTTTGGTTACTTGTATTTGTTGTCAGGTGATGACTTTGAATTAATAAGACGGTGATCTCGTGGGTGGTGCTGAATATATTAAATAAAATATAAATATGTTGCTTAAGAATTTTTTCCCTATAAAAATATACTACAAAATGTATACTATTATATAAGTTTTATTCTCATTAGGTACAAAAATATCAATACATAAAGTACAAAAATTATAATTGGAGTGTAGTCATAAACTCTCATATTGATTATCATACCTCTCTTTTTAATTTTTTTAATTTTAATTAAAAAAAAAAGTAGGGACAAAGACAACAACTAAAATGTCCATTTTCAAAAAAAAAAAATTATAAATGTTTGTGATGTGTGTTACTTATAAAAGTTACAAATAACAAAATTTATGGTATGCACCTTAATGTAAAAGTCATCCTTTTAGTATAGTTAAATTACATTGCCATCTCTTGAGATTTGTCTTTAATACAAGTAGTCTCCTCACATTTTGGAAATTATATTCCCTTTCCTAAGGTTTAAACTTTCATTACAACTTAATCCTTTCATTAGTCAACCGTTAAGTTAACTAACGGAAAAAACTAATATAATAAATTAATTTTTTTAAATGTCTATTTTACTCTTATTAAAAAAACCTTTTTTTAAAAAAATTTACTAAATGAGTAAAGAAAATCTGCAAGGAAAATACATTTAATACTAATATATATTATTATACTATTAAACATTTAGGTAATGTTATGGTACACAAACTTTTTCTTGTTAATTATCACAAATATTATAATTAGATCATTTTCAATCATAACTAAAAAATAATAATTATAATTAAACACCGCATAAGACATAACTAAATATATTTTGAATTATAACCAAAACAATGTTATAATTAACACTAACCACAGGGTGGTTGGCCTATTGGGTGATGACAGGGTCTGGAGGTTTGCTCACTCCCAGGTCTCAAGTTCGAATCCCCTAACCAGCAAATGCATACCTTGGAGCCACGGACCGCAAGTCGTAAGCTCTGTTTCGGAAGGCTTATTCGGGCTGTAGTAGTCTGGTGTACGTAAGCTGACCCAAGATATCCTACATAACAAAAAAATAATAATAATCATAATAATTAACACGATAATAGGTTATGGGTCCAGATTGTCTCTAGTCCAGATCTGGGATAGTCTGGTCCAATTTGACCCATTAGGCCTACGTTTTCAATAATTAGAATCGTTTATATTTTAGGGTTTGTTAAGTACATTATTCCTGTAAAAAAATCACGTCGATCGGATAACGGATATTATGTATTCGGATCACTTTTGTCTAAAAAAAATGGACGGTCAGAAAATTAACGGTTCATAAAAAAGTGATCCGAATACATGGTATGCGTTATTCGATTGACTTGAATTTTTATTGAGATAATGTACTAAAAAAACTCTAAAATATGAACAATTCGGATTATTGAAAAGTGACCCAAAAGTGGACCTAATGGGCAGGACTGGACCCTCCAGTCCAGATGGTGGACTAGAGGCAAGCCCCAGCCTAGGTTATAACCAAAGACCATGATTGGGAAATATAAATTTTTCATAAACGATAAATTATTTATCAATTTTATATTGCAAACAAGGGTAAAATAGGCATTTTAAAAATTAATTTCTTATATTAGCTTTTGGAAAATGTTATAGGTTCTAAATTTTCTATCAAATGAATGACCGAATGTCTCACATGAGTGTGAAGTCCATAAAAGTGTAGATCCCATACTCATGTGAGACATTTAATTATTCATTTGGTAGAAAATTTGATATCCTTAACATCACCTTTAATTTTTTCCATTAGTTGACTTAGCAGTTGACTAACGGAAGGATTACATTATAATGAAAGTTTAAATCTTAAAAACAGGGATGCAATTTTCAGAATATGAAAGAATACTTGAATTAAAGACAACCCTTATTCCTTGAATTAAAGACAAACCTCAAAGGTATCATCAGTGTAATTTACCCTTTTAGTATTAAGTAAAAAGTCATACATATATATATATATATAGGGCGGTGCTATGTCCCCCGAAATTCCCCCCCTCCTCCTAATCCCCCGAATTTTCAAACCAAGGCAAAAAAAAAAAAAAAAAAATCCCAAAACGACGTCGTTTTGGGGATTAGGGAGATTAGGAAGGGCTTTTTTAGGGCTCCAAATCATTTTCCTATATATATATTGTGATTAGAAAACTTATGTCATTTGTAATTTATTACAAAATTTTATAATATTGTTATAAAATGACATATCATACGCACTATTTTAGGGACGCACGTTGTGTCCATACCCTTCTTCTTTTTTCTTTTTTCTTTCTCTTTTTTTTTTTAAATTTTTTATTTTTATTTTTATGAATTAGTTTAGTATTAAACCTTAATTTATTTTTAATTTTGAAAATAGCTGATTACCTAAAAGTCCTATTTACAAATGTTATGATAGTTTAGGTCTTATCTAAGATCTTTTGAACAAATAAGTCCTATTAAGTAAAACTGAGAATATAATTATTTTTTTTTTCAATTTTTTAAAACTAAGAACATTATCAATTTTGCATAGTAATGGTCAAGATAATTGTTTACTAACTGATAAAAAAAAAACAGAGCATGAGAAATTAAACGTTTTTGCCCTTCTACTTATTGGTTTGATTCAACTATATAATAAAATCGAAAATATTATCAGTTTTTTCAGTTTTAAAATTGAGAGTATTATCAGTTTTTTCATTTTTAATTTTTTAATTTTTTTTTCTCAGTTTTATATGTCAATGTTCTATCATCATGCTCCTTTATAGACACAAATTTTCAGTTTTGCACAAAAAAAAATTCAATTTTTTCAAAAAAAATATCAGTTTTTTTTTTTTTTTTTGCACACAATATTTTTTTTTTAAAGTTTTTTCAATTTGAAAGTTGATATTTTAAAGTTTTGAAAATCAAAATAAATGTTAAATTATCATGTTCCTTTATAAATAATCATAAATGATGAACAATCATTATTTGAGTGGTTCTGCTACGTAGCCCGAATTTTTCGAGCTCAAAATTGGCCCGAATTCAAAATGACGTCGTTTTGAATTTTTTTTTTTTTTTCTGCCAGAAGAAGAACAAAGAAGAAGAAGAGGAAGAAGAAGAAAGAAAAAACAAAAAAGGAGAGGAGCAGAGCAGAGAGAGAGAGAGAGAGAGAGATAGATCATCTTCATCATCAACCAAAAATCAAACCCACCCCAACACATCATCATCAACACAGCACAGAGGGAGAGAGAGAATCATCATCATCATCAACCAAACACATCATTATCATCACACATCACACATAAAGATCAACCAAAAAGCAAAATAGAGATCAACCAAAAAAAAAATGTAAAAATCTGAAAAAAAATTTCAACACAACATCCTCATACACAGATCGGAAGCGGAGATCAGAGATTGGAGGCGGCGAACATCTTCATCAACAGCAACATCATCACCATCAACATATCATCATCGCCATCAACATCTTCCTCCTCCACCATCACCGCCTTCTTCTCTTCCTCCTCCTCTTCCTCTCTTGTTCCTTCTCTATTTCTCTCTCTCTCTCTGGGTTTGGTTTAACCTTAGAGAGAGAAACGAGAAGTGAAAGGGAAAGAAGAAAAAAAAAATCAAAATCAAAACGACGTCGTTTCCAAAAATCGGGCCATTCGGGAGAAAATGTTTTGAGCTACAAAACATTTTCCTTATTTTAAAGGCAATTTCGACTATTAAAAATTTAATAGGACTTGAAAGTCTAAAAAATCTTAGTTAAGATTTAATGAAGTATAAATTTATAAATTATGACTTGTGTGTAAATGCCCCATTATACAATCGGCTAATGTGGCAATACTGTATCAACACAGTCCACCAGTTAGACTAAAAATAAAAATAATAATAATAATAAAAAAAGATAAATTAGAAATATTTGTATAATTTTGGAAATTATATTTTACCCTTTTAAATTTTTAATCGCACAATAAATAATTCTTTATCAGGTCAATTAACAGTTATTAATGATATCAGAAATATATTTTAATTAAAATTTAAATAATTTTATTATTGTATAGAAGAGTAGTTATGCTTTTTTTTTCTATTAATATTGTTAAACAAAAAATTTTGACAATAGAATTTTTATAATTTTCAAAACTATATAGGACAATTCGTATTTTAAATAAACTGTAATGATATATTTCAGTTTAAAAAAAATAACTAATAGATTTGAAACAATTAAAGGAAACTAGAGACTATTAACAGACTCAATCCTCTCTCGTCGGTGAATTAGTGTAATCTAAATTCTAAAATTTTTCAATAAAAAATAATCTTTAAGCTATCCCCTATAAGAATTTGATTACAAATTGTTCAATCAAACGTCATTTACATGCCTTTGCTTATCTGATAGTTTTTTTGTTTTTTTGGACTTAGAATCGTCTTTAGTAATTTTTTTTTTTTTAAATTTCAAAAAGTTTTAGTCTTTTAAATTTAATTCGATGAGAGGAACCAAAAAATTTTAAAAAACTCAAAAAAATTTAGAAAAGACCAAAAAAAGACAAAAATAATGGAGTTTTTTTTGGCTTATTTTTTCTTTTTCAATTTTTTTTTTTTTTTTGACCTTTTAAATACATCTATACAAGACGGACTGGAAAAGTAAAAAAATTCAAAAAAAGAGATAGCTTTTTTTTTTTGGCTTATTGAAATACCCTTTTGATTGAGTTTAATAACTAAAATACTCATTTTCTGTTGATTTTACTTCAGAAAAATAAACAAATTGTTTAAATTAAAAATAAATGAAAAGATTAATAGTTAAATTGATAAAATTGAAAACTTAGAGTTCATTTGTTACAAGTCTCAAATATTGAGATTTTTTTTTTTGTAATTGTCCATAAAATATATTTATGCCAAGTGACTGTGAATGCGTAATTTTTTATCCAATTTTAGACATAAATTAGTTTTTAGAAGAGAAAATAAATTTAGAAGTCAAAATGAAAAAATGACTAAACATAAAAGAATAGACTGTAATTTGTCTTATTTTAAAACCTTTTAGGGGTGGGTCCAATGTGATGATGTGGCAATGCCACGTCCACTGGCTGTGTCAATGGCTGTGAATATGGGTGTGTTGCTAGCCATACTCATTTATTTTTTTTAAAAAAAGATTTATGTATGATTTGGAATGATTTAAATAAGTATATTTTTTTATTTTTAAAAAAAAGATGTGTAAAAAACTAAATAGATAATATAACTCAAAAAAAATAAAAAGATAAATAAATACACTTTTGTAGTGCACCTCAAACATCCTCTTAGAAAAAAATAAAAATTAATTCATAAGACCAGTAATGGTGAAATTTTGATCACATTTAATTTTTAAGTTGAGTTTGAGAAAATAAGTTTAAACCCAACCAATTCAGCCTGACCATTTATAAAATTTTAATTTAAAATTTTTTATTATTTAATTACAAAACAAACTAAGAACATAATAAAAGACAAGAAAACATTTCTTGAAAATTTATATTTATTTTATAATTGAATTTTATTATCATTTTAAAATTAAATAATTGTTAAAATTGTCTAAATAATTTCATAGCCTTTCAAGATATATTGGTCCTATTTGGTAGGGCTTATTTCCAGCTTATTTCAGCTTTTAACTTAATTTAAATTATTTTGATGTGTTTGGTTCAGCTTAATAATACAGCTTATAGCTTTTTATAAGTCAAAAATCAACTTATTCTTTAAGTGTGGGAGGAGAAGCTTAATTTATAAGTCAAAAATCAGCTTATGTTCACAGCTATAAGTTATAATCACTTTTCCACAACTCTACCAAACGGGGCCATTATCTATTGGGTTCAATGGGTGGTGGGCTTGTGATTTAAAAATTTGTTTAGGGCTGGGCTTGTGATGGTTAGACTTGGCCCAATGCCTAGCCCAATTTGATTTTTGTCGAACCCTTTTGTATATATTTTTTAATTTTTTTTCCTAATTTGTACTTGGTGGCTCTTTTGCTTTTTAACTATTGTTGAACTTTAATTGTCTAATATAAGATAATGTTTGATTGAGTTAAAAAAAAAAGAGAGAAAAGAAAGAAAGAAGAAAAAGAAAGAGATTATGGCTTGTTTTGGGAACATGATTAAAAGTAACTTTTTGATTTTTTTGGCTTTTTTGAATCACGTCTCCGCTCTATTTTTTTTTAAACATTTTTTCAAAAAAAGAAAAAAAATTAAAAAATTAACTTTTAACTTACTTCTCAAAACAAGCCTACATAGATATATAGAGCGGAAAGAATAGTTAGTCTTTGGAAATTCTAGGAGAAGTTGTTAAAACCAATGCTTTGAATAGGATTGGTTTGGTAAGGATGAATATGCCATGGAAATATTCTTAGCAGCTTATATGCATGCTGTCATCAATTTATATCTATTGACTTATTTGAGTCAATTTTAAGTTTTCTTCAAGAGTTAGATCCAATTAGGAAGTGGTGTTTTTTAGTGATTTTTTTAATTAAAATATGAGGTGAAAAAATTGAAATGTTTAAGAATAATTTTTTGATTTTTTTAACGAAAAATTGTGCAAAAAGTAAATAGAAAGGAAGAAATTTTTTGACTTTTTGACTTTTTAATGAATTTTTGATTAAAATATTTACATGTCAAATGACCCCTTAGTTCAAAAAAAATTAGGTAAAAATAAGCCAATAAAAAATTTAATGTTAACAAAAAAAATAGTTCATTTGACATATTTTTAGTTTCTAAAGACTTTTTTAAGTAGCTAAAGGTGATTTATTTGTGAAAAATCATTAATCCCAAACGATCTAATTTTTTTTAAAATGGAAAAATAGGCTTATAATCCAAGTTATAAGAGCTTCCAAACGAATAATCAACTTTCAACAAAAAAAACTACTACTAAAAAATAAGGTTGTAACTTGAATTGAGTGAAGATCTGTCAAACTCAACTCGAAGTGCAGAGAGATTTGCTCAAACTAAAGCCGAAAATTCCTAACAACAAATTTCTACTATAGCATATAGTTCTAGCATTTCTCCCTAAAAAAACACACGCACACAATTGTTTGCAATTGTGGGTAAAGAGAGAAATATTGTATAAAGATTAATACTAACCGTTGTTATTACAAGAAGTGACCTATGTATAGGCTTATAAAGGAGTGCTCACCAAGTAATCTAAGGAAATATGTAAATATAAAAATACAATATTATTAAAATATGAAAATATAATATTATAAATATTCTACAAATAAGCTCCGAGTGTACATGCCATGTTTTTGTTTTTTGCTGCTCGTTCCCTGTTTTATTTCTGTGTTGCTGTTTCTTTCTCTGCTGTTCTTCCCCTTTAGGTTTGGTTGGTTCCTTGCCAACTTTTCCGGTCTTGATTGGTGCTTGCGTATGATAGTGCTTGCCTGGTCATGCCAACGTAGTTGGAATGCATTCTACACCTTCTTTTTTTTATTGATATTTGTATTAATGTCCTATTTTGTACTTTTGGATCCATCGATAATTTTTTTTTTTACTGATTGATATGTGTGTGTGTATGTATTGTTATAGTTGTACTTTTTATTAGGGAAAGATTATGTATGAGTATAATTGAAAGAACTTAATGAGATCGATATCTGACAAATTAAGAGGTGGTAGAGAGAAGTGACTATACGTAGAGCTCGCTTTTCTAATCTCTTGCATGGTCAGCAGTGCTATAATTGTAGTCCTAAAAATTCCTTCACTTGAAACTTCAATTTCTTCTCTTCCTTCTCGCATTCCTTTTTCTCCGACAACTGGGAACATCGTGTCTATGGTGCTTTCACATTCTTTGACAAGCTTTGAGATGACATCGGTTCTAAGGAAAGGTTGCTGTAACACTTTCTGAATATAGGGTGAACGCAATAACCCACCAGTCCTCTTGTCATACTTCTTCAAGATCTTAACCAACCCTACAATAATCAAATTGTATAAAGTTTTCTCATTATTGATTGACAATTTTGTAGAGTGACTAAGACACACAACAATCACAGCTCATTATGAGAAGATTTTGAATTATGGTGAGTAGTAGTAGTCATTGAACTTTGTCTTTTTGGCATATAGTTTAGGGTTGAGTCAATACTGTTGTGATGATAAATTTTTTTCTATCAAAGTTGCAAATTAAATGACGTGTCACTGCTGCAGTGGTGCAATAAACATACCTTTTTTATAGATTGTACCAGTGCATATTTATTTATTTATTTATTTATTTTTAAAAAGGAATAATTCAAGCAAAAAAAGGGACAAATTTTTTTTATTTAAATTTTATCATATGATGTATCAGTTTTTGGTATAAAAATTGAGTAATATCAATGTGATAAGATTTTGTATTAAATTTGTTTGCCATCTAACGTGACATTTTACAAGTCATTTATGAATTTTTGTACGATACATCACTACAATAAATTAAAATTTTAGAGATAAAAATTTAGAGACAAAATCATTTTTTAAGGATGAAATATTTTTGTTGCAAAAAATGTCATTATTGTATTTTTTGTGAAGAAATTGAACATTTAATGATAAATTACTATCATTTTGGGACCAAAATTGTTGTCAAAAAAATATATATACATATATTGCGGACCAAATTATTTTGTCTCTAAAAATGCATTTATTAATGATATTTTCAAAATTTTGACGCTAAAAGTCTTTTTCTTTACACTTTCAGAATGACCTTTAAATGACTATCTTTATGACGACAAAAATTGGCCTCCAAATTTTTTTTGCAATAAAATTTTCACTTTTGGGACAAAAAAACTAGTCCTTGAAACTTTTATTTGTTGTAGTGCATAGGAGATAGGGTCTATCGTTACACTTGAAAACATATAAAATGATAAAGAAATTTAATTTAAAATTTTAGATTGCTTGTAAAATTTTGATCATCAAAACTGGGAAGAGTTGAAGCTGGTTGAGTTGTACCTGTGTAATTGACATTGCTGTAATTCATCAAGAGCACCATTTCACCATGGAAATTGACTATGTCTTTTCTGACCCTCCCCATTTTCTCTTTGTAATCCTCCTCTGATGGAAGACTACCGTTTGGTCCCCAAATATCAATTACACTCTGAATTCTCTGTTGCAATTCCTGGATCAACAGATAGTTGAGCTCAAGAAATACAACTCTTGGATTTTGAATTTGTAGAGAAAGAGAATAGAAAATGAAGAGGAAAAGAAAGAAAATAAAGGAGAAGAGTAAATTACATTTTTTAACCCAAATATATCTATAATTAAGTATGTGAAAAAAATACTTTCTAAAAAGCAAGAAATCTTAGCCGATTGTCTAACTTGCCTACATGTCTTTAAATGGAGAATTTATCCACAGCCGTTTCAAGGCATGATTTCATTTGAGTTCCATATTGAGTTTCATTTGGTGTGATATCGTACAAAGCAAGCAAACTTGTTACAAGTCAAATATCACATCGAATATTCTCAAAGTTAGACTTGTGGTGGACTTAAAGGTCCGAACTAAACCATTCCATCGATGTCTCTAAAACCGGAGACAAGCCAAGTCAAAAAATGAGCTTCCTTGTAACTTTAGCATTCCCAAATTTTTAACAGTTACCATTGAGTCAAGAGTTGGGCCAAGTTAGGTCCCAAAAAAAGAAAAAAGAAAAAAAGAGTGGGGTTTACCATTTTGGCCTAATAAGTAATTGTTTGCCTTTGTCTCATAGATAAACCTTTCTTGGTCTTTCAACTAAAACCAAAAGTCTTTTTGCACGAAGTTCAAAATAAACCCAACTACTCTGTTTAAACAAAAAAAAAAAAAAACTCTGAAAAAATATTTTAGAGCTCTAAAATAAGGGCTCTAGAGTTATTCTAGTAATATGACAATTGTGTGGGTCCAATCTTGATGTTATATTTTGGATTAATTTTTTTTTTTTCCGCTTTGAAGCTGCCAGCTCAGTAGAGCTCTGTTTAAAGCTACCAATATCTCACTTAACCTTCTTTTAAATGCCTCACACACACACAAAAAAAAAAAAAACCATAGCACACATTTCAAAAAACAACAATAAAATTTTTACCTTATGCGAGATAACAAAATCCTCTTCTTGTTCCATAAAGAAGGCATTAAATTTGTCGATCTCATTGTCCAACAAGTACACAAAGTCCTCTTCAGTCTTTCCATGCTCGTGTGATCCTTCCATCATTGAAGAAGCTGAAGAAATTAACCTAACGATCTTCTTCAAATCCTTGTACGACAAAAACTTGTCGCGCCACCCTGGCAAGGTGTCTTGAATTTGTTGCTGCAATTTCTTGCCAAACTTCATTTAACCCGAGTTTAATATCTCTTAAACCCAAGATTTAAAAAGTGAAAGTGAGTGAAAAAGAGAAAAAAAGATCAAGATTTGTGAGAGTGTGTAATGATGAATGTTGTGGAATTAAAGGGTTTGTGGGGTGGGTTTTATTTAGGAAAAGATGTAAGAATATTTAGAGAGGATATGCTTGGCGTGGTGAAATGGGGATTAGGAAAAAGACATAAAAGAGAAGTTGAAGTGAGAGAGTTCGCGGCATATTCGGTTTTTGTGCTCGTCCTTGACACCAAGCCTAAGCCATTGATCTTTTTTGGTACTATAATAATTAAATGTAGCTATTGGGTGATGTGGTAGGAGAGGCTTTACATATCACTCTGTTTCATTTCATTTTCATTTTCATTATCTGTCTTTTTTCAAATTTTTTATAAAAATATAAAATTTATATGAAAATCATGGGTAGAATATTCATTGGAACATAGAGAAAAAAAAATCCAGAAACGATTGGTTGACAGGCGGGTGATAATGAAGGTGAAGTGGTTGAGCCAAGAACTCAGCGAAGGGACAACAAATTAATGACAACATTGAAGATAAACGTAGATAGAAGGTATATATTTTAGTAGGATCCTTGTAGTAGTTAGAAGGAAAATAGTTAACATGATTTCAAATAATTACTTTTATATAATTATTTCAAATGTATCGTGATAAAACTATTTAATACAATTTTGAATTTTGTAAGTAAACTTTCAAATAAAAATTTGAGCTTTGAATGATTAATGTCAAATCTTTGCATTTCTAATCTCTAAATACAAATGAAGCCTAATTGTTTGGCAAATATTAACGAGTAATATTGGAATTGGGGCAAAAAGTGCTTTTAAAAATAGGTGAAAATTTCAAAAGAATTCTGAAATTAATGAAAAATATTTTGAAATAAATGCAAAGTGCTTCGTACAACTACTTCTTCTTCTTCTTCTTTTTTCTTTTCTTTTTTTTTTTTTTTTTTTTGGGAAGGAGGGGGGGGGGGTTGGTGGTTGGGGGGTAGGGGTACAATTATGTATATAAGACATAATTTATATACATAGGGGCACTAGTATAAACATTAAAGTTTAGGCCTAGTATTATACTAAATCCATCCCTATGAAGGAATCCGGATCCTCGGCCGCCCTACCCGGCAGCCCCCCAAAACGACGTCGTTTTGGGAGTTTTTTTTTTTGTTTTTGTTTTTTTTTTCTTTTCTTCTTCTTCGTTCTTTTTCTCTCTCTTCGAACAGAAACCAGAGGGGAGGGGAGAGGGAGAAGAGGGAGGAAAGAGGAGGGAGGAGGCTGCGAGCTCGCCGTCGTAGCTCGTCGCCTCGCTGTCGGCCGTCACAGCCGTCCGATTGTCGCCCGATCCAGCTCGTCGCAGTAGCTGCACCGCCGTCGCCTCCGCCTCTGGCCCCGCCTCCGCCACCTCCTCCTCCTCCTCCCCCACTGGTTATGGCCCCCTCCAGTCCGGCCCTTCCCTTCCTCCTCCTCCTCCCTCCTCCCTCATCCCTCTTCCTCTTCTTTCTCCCTCTCTTCCTCTACGTTTTTCTTTTTTTGAAAATTTGCCCCCAAAACGACGTCGTTTTGGGGGCTGCTGGAAACGGCTGCCGGGTACGGCGGCCGAGAATCCGGACTCCCTGTGAAGTGCATAGAAGGTAAAAGTTAGGGGAAATCTCAAATTGGTGGAATAGTTAGTGAGAGACAATTTTTATTCCATGAAGTGCAAATCTTTATCGTGTTTAGTGCAAACTTTTTTTTCTGAGTAATATTATGAATCATGAAAAAAATATTATGAAAATGATCATAAAAGATTCTTCACTTTTGGATTACACACACAATAAAATACCACACACTAATCAAATGATGAAAAATCTTCATGATACATTTCATGATATTTTTTTCATGATCCCTAATATTCTTCTTCTTCTTCTTCTTCTTTTTTTATTTTTTATTTTTTAAGGACGAGTGTAAACTTTTTTAATATATTAGAGTTGTACTAAAAATATTTTTATCTGTAATGTAATTTTTATTAAATTATTCCACTCATATGTAATTTGTCTCAGAAATTAAGAAAATATTATATCAGTGAAATTTTAAAAAAAATAATTATAAATTAGTAAGAAATTTTATAAATATTAATAATTAAAATTATAAATTTTTCATGAATATGTGATTTTTTTTTTTTTTCAAAATTCACTGGGGTGTAATTACCCTTTAAAATTATTAGGAAAATTTATAAAATAAAAAGAAAAATTCCTCAAAATTTGAACATTGCAACAAAATAAACATTGAGTTTTTAGATTGGGTATGGCTTCTGTCCAGTCCGGGATTGGACTGGACCGTGTTGTTGGGCCGGTGGGGCCCACCACGGGTCCCGTTTTGATAATCTGAACTGTTCAATGTGTAGAATTCGTCGAGCACTATATGTCTGTAAAAAATCACGTTGATCGGATATCGATAGTTATGTGATCAAATCAGTTTCGTATTAAAAAAATTGGACGGTGAACAAATTAACGGTTGACAAAAAACTGATTTGATCATATAGCTATCGATATCCGATCAACGTGATTTTCTACAGGCATATAGTATTCGACGAGTTCTACACATTGAACGGTTCAGATTATCAAAACAGGACCCGTGGTGGGCCCCCACAGGACCAACAGCACAATCCAGTCCGATCTCGGACTAGACAGAAGCCATTACCCTTTTAGATTTATCAATTTAAATATTAATCTTTTAATTTATCTTTAATTTAGACCAACAATATATTTTCATTAAGTAAAACCAACAAAAATGAATAGTTTATAGGTTTACATATATTGTCTCAAGTACTATTTTTTGTTAAGTTTAATGATTAAAATATTATTTTTTCTATCAATTCTACTTAATGAAAATAAATAAATAATTTAAATTAAAAATAATAAAAAAATTAAATTTAAATTAATAAAATTAAAAATTAAAAGATTTAATTATATATATATGTATATATAATTTCTCCAAATTATTATAAGGGTTGCACGAATGTGCGAGTCTTAGGTGCTGAAAAATAATCTTAGGATCATCGAATAACTTGTCGAATAACAGAGAGAATCATAAGTAGATTCGTATAGCATGTCCTTGTCATATTGGTATGTGCTCCTGGACTATTGGGAATTTCTATGTAGAATACATATTCTTATTCATCATTAATGGCACCAAGGATTTACATTAACAAATTTGTATTTTAATTTCAAATTTAAAAGTCTGTGGTAAGAACATAAAAAATTTCAAATATAGAATATACGAATGTGAAATAAAAAATATTTATATATGTAATTGTAAAGATATAAATATATGTGTCACATCTGTATAGAATATACTTAATTACACTTAACACTCATATACTTCTATTATGATCTCAGTTTGGTTCCGTCATTTTTAATTGTCTCGTTAACTTTTTATACTTTTAAGTCATGTTTCAATGTCATTTTTCCGTCCATCTATCATTAACAAGGCTGATGAAACTTATTATGTGAGCTACCGTAAATTACACTCACCTCCTTTTAGGTTTGAAAAAAATACAATTTGCTTCATACTTTTGACATAATTGACCTCTCTTGAGATTTTAATTCACATAACAGTTAAACACTTTTTCATATATAATTCGTTAGTCGTGTAAATAAAAAAAAATGATGTTTTCATCTATTTTCTACTTAAATGTATATTTATCTTTATTTATTTTAATATCTGTTTATTATCTACATTAGTTTTAGTTATCTTAGTTTTACTAAAAGGAGGATCAATATAATAATTATGTCGAAGTGTGAAGCTAATTGTATTTTTTTTTTCAAACCTCAAGGGATGTGAGTGTAATCTATCTTTTTTTTTTTTTTTTTTTTTCTATTTTAAAAATTTGTCCCAAAGTATTTGATGCAAATTTTGTTTACAACTTATGAGACAAAAATAACTTAAATAAACTGAAGGCAAATTGATTATTGAGAAGCTAAGAGAGAAATGATTTTAACTTCTATTTTTTGATTATCAACTTTTTAGTTTGAAGAAGTTCCACCAAACAAGACTTTATTTTGTATTTTTTATAGACTTTACATTAAAAGAAATTTACAATGAAATATAATAAATTTATAGAAAATTTATGAGACATATAGTTATTGTTAGAAAAAAAAAAGTTAATTATCATTATTTTGTGTAAATTACAGTACAAAAAAATAACGAAGTGCTACCATAAAATTTTACTATAAATTTATCATATTTAAAACTTGTTAAGCTTAATTTTGAAGTTATTTTATGTAAATATTCATCACAAAACTGATTAAGGTAGGGAATATGCAAAACTGTGCATTTGCTTTGAAACGGACAACTTAACACAACACTCTGTCATATATTATTAAAATATTAAGGTTAAACATGTAATTTTAGTAATTTTAATTTCATAAAAGGTAATTCAAAATGAAAAGACTATATATAATATATATATATTTGGAATAGCAAAATGATTTCATTAGGAAGGAATAAAGGTAACATCAAAAGCTAACAAAGAAGAAAGCAAAACAGGTGGCTTGAATCAAGTTGGAGTTAGGATAGTAAAGCCCTTTGAACATTCTAGCCCAAAAGAGTTGGACTTGCTCCAACTTAAATATCAAATACAATACGATGTTCATTACAATTTAGGGTAGTTGATTTTAATAGTTAGATTTAATTTTTATCAATTTTTATTAAAAATAATTCATAATAAAATCGTCATTAAAAATAATTTTTTGTGATAATTTTTTACATATATCACAAAAGATTGACAATTATTGATTTTTTGCCATGATCTTTATAAATTGCCGCTAAAACTTACAATTAGTGATGTTTTTCTGTGACTAACTCTTTAAAACTGTCGTTGAAAGTTAAAAATTAGCGACTTTTTTGTAATGATTTTTTTAAACTGCGGCTAAAATTTATAATTAGTGACATTTTTATAACAAAATTTTCAAACTGTTGCTGAAAATTAACAATTAGTGACGTTTTTTAATAGTGTTTAATAAAAACCGTAATGAATTATCATAAGGCCTATTGAATAATAAATCCACCTATTATAATTTATACGTAAGTTCCCCTAACAAATATTGACTATTAATAGAATGAATAATTAACGGGTGATGAAAACATTTTTTACAATGCTATAATGTTTATAATTTGTTTTTATCATAAAAAAATATTTTGAACTCCTAAAACATCTCTTTTAAATTGATCTCAATGACGTGGACTGTTGAATGTTAATTGTTGATTTGTTTAAAAATTAGCCAACTAATACCCAATCTCAATTTTTTTTTTTTTTTGCTAAAAAAGTGTAGAGCTAAATTCTTTAACTATTTGGTGATAATTTTTTTTTCTTTGATTTGATTTTTATTTTTTTATTTTTATTTTATTTTTTTAAAGTGGAGGAGAGCAAGATGGTATTTCCGCCAAGAAATTTCATGCCATGTTTATCCTTCTCATACCACTCTGAGTACATTACTCCAGGTGAAGTATCAAAGCAAAAACTATTCCCCATTCGAAGCTCACTACAAAACTATCAAAGCTTTCGTTGTTGCTATATTCTTCTATGTCATTGCTTTGGCAGTTGAAATTAGAACTTGGACTCAATATACAATCAATCGTGCAATCTGTGATCAAATCAGTATCTTCTTAGGAGCTCTCGAACCAATTCTATTGCTCATAACTCTTGTCCCGGCTTTTGGATGGATTCTTTTGGTTTTATGGGGTTTTTTCTTTGTACCGTATTGCATCGCTCATCTGTTGATTTGTTTTACCAAACGTTGTTGAATGTGTTACAAATTTTGTTGATGGATGTGTAATGGCAGTTCCACTCTAACTAGGCTTTGTGATCAATGTAATAAATTGTCAACTTACATTATTTCCTTAGCAAAACAAAACTGGTTTATATGTAATAGTAGTCATTTCTATTACACTATGTTATATTGTCATGATATTGTGTTCTAAACTTATTCTACATTATAAATGGATTTGTTTGGTGAGTTATTCTAATCATTTAATTTTAGTAGGTCCATTTAAGTTACCAATGATTTGTTATTGGACCTCACATCAAATTATAAGAAAAGAAAATATAGTATAAATTTTATATCCTCTTTTCATTAACAAATATGACACTTATTATATCATTGAAGTCGGCTATGTTTTAATTTCTAAAGTTTCTTGATTGTCACATCAACATGATTTTAAACCCTATATACTCTTAATTTTTTCTTGGTTCCAATGTTTGCACTAGATTTACAGTTTTTGACATGAATAAGTAGATTAATAAATATTTTATCCTTTAGGTTTTTTTGTGCATATTGGTGACTTTGCCTCTTCTCATACAATGAAAATTTCTTGGAAAACAATTTTAAATCTTAGAATTAAAATAACATAACTAAGAGCCTAGCTCATACTTGTTAATCAAAATACAATACATTACTAACTCATACTTGTTAATCAAAATACAGTATATATGCTAATTAAACCATTTTTAAAACTTTAATGGTGTTTTCAATCACTACCCAATTGAGAAAATAAACTACGAACCTAGCAGTAATTTACATAAAATATATAATAATAAAAAAAGGCGCCTCAATCACTGGAAAAGAGACCAAGTTCCATTATTCACACTGAAGGAGTAATACAGAGATGAGAGAGAATTTAGCACTCGGTTTATTCTATAGAAGCTTTTTTTTTTTTTTAGTATCTGATATGTTAGAAATAAAAGTTAATGAAAACATTCAGTGATAAAAAAAAATAAAAAAGTTGATTTTGGTCGAAAACATTTTTTTCTTTTTCTTTTTTTTTTAAAAAATAAAATAAAATAAAAAACAGAAAATAATATGTTACAAATTAGAGTCTTGTAAAAGCCTCTGCCAACACAATACCACCACCATGTTGCCGCCACCTTGCAACCACCAACACTCGCGAACCAATATTACATTATTTTTAAGGTCGCAACAAAACATAAAAAAAGGGTTTTCTGCTAACAAATGGAGTATATCATGAAGAATCAAAGAATCGAATTATAGGACACAGCAAAACTACAATATCATATTTTGAACTATGACAAAAGATTACTAACCTGATTGTAGAGAGACAAAAATAGAAAAAGAGACCACCACCAGGTCCAAAGCTCTTCTTTCTTTTGGGATTTTTTCCCCTTTCGCTCTGTTTGTTGGAGACATTTTAAGTCATCCAAGTTGTCAAAACTCTCCTTTTCTTTTCAAGTTGGTAATAAAATATTCAACCAGTTGCTGATCAAAATATATATAGACACACACAAAAAAAAAAAAAAAAAAAAAAGAGGTATAGTCCATCACATGCTCTGTCTTTGGATGATTTTCATTGAGGGCAATATAGAAATAAAGTATATTCAAAGGATTCCAAACTTACTTATTTCATACGAGGACTAAAAAAGGATAAATAAATTCTATGGTAATTGTTAAGTGTAAATCAAATTCCAACTTCTTAATATCACAAGATAATAAGATCTCCAAAAATTAATCTACTTCCAAGAAACATTTCAAATTAGCAAGGATCATCCATGTTCATCTACCAAATAAATAATTAAAAATAAAGAAGAAGAAGATAATAATAACCCTTCTGTCTAAATTACTTCAAACACTTAAAATACATGTTCTGGAGTTATGTTCCAATTTATGAAATCAACCTCATTCTGTAGCCATAAACGGAGTGGATCATCAAACGTGTCATTCTCCATTATCTCAAAATTGATTCAAGGTGTGGAAAATCATCCAAATCTTGATGATCGACATATTCAGGAAGCCCAATGAGTTTGCCGAGGTCAATTGCCTCCAAGTCTTGAGCTTTTGTCACACTAAATTTTTCCATCATCAATATATTCATCCGTGTATAGTCATCATCTGTCTTGGGCATCAACTTTTTTATCTTGCATGACGAGCTACAAGGTTGGCTCAAAATTCGTATAGCATATTTTTTCAATACTGGTAGATGCTCACCACAATAATGCCACCATAAACCTACTCATAGTAAACAATGTAACACTAAATATTAAAATTTAGCTATACAAGAATGTAGGTAATTTAAATAAAAAGTAATGAAACTTACGCGGATGTGATGTTTTTGACATCTTTAATGCTGTGGTTGTGAAAATATTTGGTGCTTTCATGCGATACAATTGTACCTGTTCTGCAAAAGCTTGTCTTTCACTTGCAGCGACCAAGTTATCCTCAATAAAGCTTATGCCTTCTTTCATTTCAAGATCCTCCACGAAATTCTCACTACACATGTTGTCAGGGTTTAAAAAGGCTGCAGCCGCATGTATTGGATGAATTATATCATTCATTTTTCTTTCTTCAAACAATTCTAGAATTAGCTTGTATTTGGCTTGATCTTCATTACAACATTGCCTAATTTCAGTGCTTGCCTTTTTCATTGCTTCATATAAGTAGCCTGAAGTAGGAGCATCACCACTAACTAATCGGAGAACTTGAAACAGGATATCGACAATATGTAATACCTCTTTCACTAATGTCCAGAATGGTGTGCTCTCAATGACATTGGCAACCCACTTTGCCAACTCTTGCATATTAAAATCCAAGCTTTTCCAATCTAAAGATGAATCTAGTAATTGTAAGTCCTTCAATTCAGTTTCAAATTCTAAAATTGAGTGGAGCAACAAAAAGTTAGAGGCAAATCTAGCTAGACAAGGATGTTCAAATTTCTTGTATTTTGTGTGTTTTTGTATTTGAAAAGACAGATTGATACCGCGCTTATGTATATAAGAGAGAATCATTTTTCCAGCCATGGTAATCCTTCGAAACCAATCCACTTTTGAAAATAAATCCATTAAAAGTGATTGAATGCCATGAATTGCACATCTAGTTATGCACACCTGAGAATACTCTAAAAGCATGTATGCGGTTAACTCAAAACCTTCATCGTTGTCAACGATAAGTTGTAGAACCTTGTCGACCCCAATTTCATCAATTGTAGAAGACACAATGTCTTTAAGATAAATCCAGGTCATCCCATCCCTTGAGGTTACCGATGACTTTAAAAACACTACGCCTTTTGGACAATATGAAAAAACATTAACATATGAATGTTCATCGCCATTCTCTATATCAACCATCAATGTACAACCTGTTACAACCCAAGATTCCTTAGCATTTCGAACATACCACAAAATTTCCCTATCATTATCCAAGACTAACTTGGCTTGATGAACTAAGTTTGGCAGTTTATAATTGGGGCCAAATTGACTAACCCCTTTCACGAAGTCAATGAAAGCTTGTGATCGAATAACATCTTCAGAAATGTTATTTAAAAGAATGAATTTAATGAACTTTTTGTCGACCGCATCCTTGTCATTCATGGATGTTGTCGATGTTGAATTAATTCCACCCCCAACACCACTAATTGAAACTGCAATGTTCTTACCTTTCTTGCAAGGAGAGCCAATTGCTTGACAAGCCTCGACTTGAACATTATCAGGCACTTTTAAACAAATTTCAATGTCACGACCTTTTTTACCAGACAAATGTGATTTGATTCTTGATATCCCTCCAGCAAATTCTTTTTGACAAAAGTTACACTTAAAACGACCTTTTAAATCCTCCACGTACTCCCAAAATCGATCTCTTTTCTTAGTCATAGTTCGTTTTATCCTACATGTAATAAAATAATTGAATCATTTCAAGCCATAAGGAAACAAACGATCATCGCCAACAAAGCTTATGATTCACAATTTGGTCGACATAATATAATTATTTGTTGAAAAATTAATAATAAATAATCACCACAAATACTTTATCAAGGTCAAATATTATTATGTAACAACTTTGTACCAGTCTATATCACTTCCAATGGTCTATAACTTGGCAATGCTGTTTAATTTCAATTCCCTCAACATTTTTTTAGGTAAATTAAGTGATTTTAAGGCCTATCAGTTTTATTCTTAATCTTTTCTTGTTTCCAATGTTTACACAATGAATTAATTACACAAAATCCAATGAACTATTGTCAAGTATCACCTTGATCCCCTAAATTAAAAAAGCATACAACTAGGCCCCATACTTGAGACCTCAAACTAGAAGCACATAAAGCCAATCTGGAATCTTGTTGAATTTGTTTTAGAGCCAAAAAAAAAAATCATTGGAAGTTTGACTAAACTAATAATGTAATATAACAACTAAACAGAGGCATATACATGTATGCATTTATTTATTTATCGATCAATTATTCTTGTAATGAGCTGCATATGTGTTCGTTTATGTACGAAGAATAATTAAGCCATCTTAAAATCTCAATGGCCATTTCAATCACTACCCAATTGAGATCACATTGGAATGAAAGATAGCTTCAATGACATGAATTATCTAAGAAACTAGTTGTAATTTACTACATAAAATTCACAAAAAAAAAAAAACCCCTCAATCACAAGAAAAGAAACTCAAGTTCTTTTATTCACATTAATGCACATGTTTGGATCTTAGATTTTTTTATAAAAAATAAAATAAATGAAAAAAAGCTTCTATTTAATTCACTTCTCCTCCCATTTTCTTTTCCATTCACAAACTTCTCTGTAAATTCAAGATCCAAAAGAAAAGAAGAGAGAGAGAGAGAGAGAGAGAGAGGAGTCATCTTGAGCTGACTAATGATCAGTACATGAACAATCAAAGAAGCCAATAATACTAGTATTATATCAGAATTTGAACAATGTCAGAAACATTACCTGGTTGCAGAGAGAGAGAAGAAGCATAGCAATAGAGAACACCAAGAGGCCCTGACCTGAG
Organism: Camellia japonica; assembly: GCA_030407325.1. Taxonomy (NCBI): domain Eukaryota; kingdom Viridiplantae; phylum Streptophyta; class Magnoliopsida; order Ericales; family Theaceae; genus Camellia; species Camellia japonica. The sequence continues at coordinate 30,913,438 of JAPPVO010000029.1, read as the reverse complement.
AGTCTCTTTCTTTTTGTCTTCTTGTTTTATCAATCACAGGCAGATGGGAAAGTGGTTCCCTTCCTCTCTCTTTCTTCAACTTTAATGTATTCAGAAATAAAAATGATTTGTGGCTCTAAAACTGCTGGTATTAATGGCATTAATTTTTTATTTTAGTAACTTTATTTATTTTTTTTGACCTGATATAGAAATTCGGGGCATTAGTGCCCCTGAATTTTGAGCTCCATATCAGAGCTGATTCAGAAATTAGGTACTTTTAAAAAATTGAGGGTAATATAATTGTTATGCTTGCGATTTTAAATATTTTATTAAATACTTTGTTAAATTTTTTATATGAGTGTGGAATTTATACACATATAGATTTATGTGAATTTCATGTCCCACCTCATGTGAAAAGTTTGGTAAAATATTTGGGGTATATAACATTTCTCAATATAATTAGTTTTATATTAATTTTTTAATAAAATAAAATTAATCATAATAAATACAGATAATAGATAAACAATGAAAGAAATAATAATAAATATACATTTTATTAAAAAGAAATGATGACGTGATGTTTTCATCCGTACGACTTACAAATTACTGTTAAAAAAAATTAAAGTATTATGTGAATTAAAATTTTGAAGGAAATCAATTTTGATTATGTAAAATTTTTGAAGTAATCTTTCCAAACTTAAGGCAAATTTGTAATATATCCAAAAATTAACTTGAAAAGTTATTTAAAAATGTAATATGTGGTAAAGATTTAAATTTAATTTGATAATTTGTAATAAATTTTTTTGTTTACAAAGATTAACCCTAAGACCTTTTCAATTCATGTGGTTACCCAATCAAATTTTTTTAAATGTACTTTTATTTTTGTTTTTTTAAATGTGGTTACCCTAAGACCTTTTATTTTTGTCAGTTGATAATAAATTAATTAGAAATAAAAAATATATATTACACCAAGTTGGGTAGTTAAAATTCAACAACAACTAAACAAATAATGACCATAAAACTCAATAACCACAGCGCAAATAAAGAGGGAGAAATAACAATTCGTATAAAATTAGAAAAAAAATTACACTGCAAACTTTGTAAATATTAATAATTAAAATTCTAAACTTTTTCATACGTTTGTAAAAAAAATTTCAAAAGACCACATACTTGTAATTTTTCCAATAAAAGCATACATAGCCTTATAATTGTAAACAAATAAACTCTAAGCAACGGAATTAGGGTGGTTGTTGTATTGAGGGCATATCAGTCATTATTGTACTGCCAAATCAATTCATTTCAGGACTTATTTGAATGATTTGAACTGTTTACATTTTAAAGCACATTGAATAGGACATACCTGTAAAAAATTAAATTAATTAGATATCATTAACTCTTTCGTCCACTCGCAATTTAGGCCCTGAAAGTTTCTTTCAAAAACCCAAAATTAAATTGTATTTAATAAATAGTTTCATGTTTACATTAAGGCCTCGTTTGTCAACTATACATTTTAGTCAAAAAAATTAAAAAATCACTATAAGTTGTCATATCACTCTCTCTACTTTTTTGGGAATTGGAGATGCTGTTGCGAGGGCTGCGCAACAGCAATTGCTATGCAGTGAAATAGGTTCATTTTAGAGTCCATTTTGATAATTTGAATCATTCATGTTTTGAAATACATCAAGTAAAATATGCCTGCAAAAAATCAAGTTAATCAGATATTGTTTATCCATTTATCCACTCACATTTGTATTTATTTTAATACTTTAAATCACAAATTTTTTTATTTTTTATTTTTATAGATACAAATGTGAGTGGATAAATAGGTAAACGATATCTGATTAACTTGATTTTTTGTAAACATGTTCTACTTGAGGTATTCCAAAATATGAACGGTTTAGGTTATTGAAATGGCCCCAAAATGGGCCAATTTCACTACACAAGAGTTACTGCTGTGTAGCCCACGCAGCAGCATTCCCAATTCCACTTTTTTACACATTTTTTTTGTCAAAAATAAAAAAATTATTAAAATAAGGAAAATTTACCCATAAGTCCTAGTTTTTGAAACGTTAAACCATTTAGTCCTAAAAGTTTTCTTATACTCCATTTAGTCCCATTTTTACATCAGCATGATGTAAATGATGTAAATGATCTGATGTTTCATTCTATAATTTCAAAATTTATTGAAATCTGATGAACATTAGATGTTTTTCATCATATATTTTCAAACATTATTGAAATTTGATGAACATTAGATGTTTGAAATCAAATGTTTGTAACCAAATGTTTGTAACATGACTCTGATGTTATTAACATTGTATCTGATGTTATTAACATTGTAATGGGACCTTTCAGTCTATAAGAAAACTTTTAGGACTAAACAGTGCATAAGTTATTAATTTGAGATTTATTGGTGCATCCCCCTTAAAATAACTTGTTTTTAAACGATGTCAAATTTGCATAAAAATGTAATTACCAACCACGATTTTCAACGTACTATTATCAAACTTTCATTTCAAATATAAATTTAAAAACATAATTACCAAACACGGCTTCAGAAAAAGAAAAACAGTCTACATGTTTGCTTTTACTTTTCAAAAAATACTTTTCAGAAAATTTTATTTTCTTATTTTTTGTATTTTTTTATTTTTACTGAATTTTTTTAATATTTTAAGCAATTTTTTTACTTTTTAGACACACCTAATATAAATACACCTAAAAAGTAAAAAAATTGTAAAAAAAATCTTTTAAAAATTCACTAAATACAAAAAATACAAAAAAAAAAAGAATTCAGTACATTTTTTATATTTTTATGTATTTATTAATTTTTTAAAAATATTTTTTCATAAATTTTTTACTTTTTAGATACATCTAAGTAATGTGCATTTAAAAAAGTAAAAAAAATGTTTAAAATTTAAAAAATATTCACTAAAAACAAAAAAATACGAAAACTAAAAAAATTAATTTTTAAAAAACGTAATCCAAAAAACTCAAACTAAACACACTGAATATGTTTAATAATCGTGATTTTACTAAAATGTGTGTGTATATATGTACATTAGAAGTAATGATATACATGTTATGTGCACATATGATCATTTTCTTTTACAAAAGTAAGCTATAAATTGTATGATTGAGGACAAGGAGAGGGTGTTGTTACATCATCCCATTGTAACGGTCCAATTGAGATTTGTATGGATTTTATTTTGATAATTTAAATTATTTATGTTATAGAGTTTGTTGAATATATTATTCATAAAAAAATGAGGTTAATCGAATATGCATAACCCCATGATTAAACCATAATTGTTTTTAAAAAAAAATATCATAATTGTGCTAATTGTTTTTTTTTTTTTTTAAACATAAATGTGATCTTGTTATAGGTTACAAATATCTACTTGACTTGATTATTTTTTTATGGACAATCTACTCATGAAATCCTACAATACAATACGGACTCACAATTCGGTGTAAGTTGTTATGATTGAATTCAAATTCTAAAAATTAAATGAACTTTAAAAAATCAAAGGTTGAGAAATTTAAAAAAAAAAAAAAAATTTGAATTCAAAAAATATTCAATACCAACTTTACCCTTCACATATATAATAGTATAGCTTGATTTATGAGAGACTTGCGTGTAAGTCATAATAAGTATACTTATTATTTAATAGGTATCGTGAGAATTAATGATATTTTTTATTAAATAATATTAAAAAAATGTTAATAATTGTTAATTTTCAGTGACATTTTAAAAATTATCACAAAAATGTCACTAATTATAAATTTTAGTGACAATTTAAAAAAATTGTCACAAAAAAATATTAATTTTCAACTTTCATCAACAATTTGAAAAATTCATTATAGAAAAACATCATTAATTGTAACTTTTAGTGACAATTTTAAAAATCATGACAAAAAAAGTCGCTAATTATAAATTTTTAATGATAAATAAAAAATCGTCACAAAAATTATTTTTAGCAATAATTTTGTTAAGATTTATTTTTGAGTAATGTTATATGCACCAATTAGTATACTGACTAGTATACCAATTGATGATGTGACATAATTTAAGATATTTTTAGTATTTGTAATTTGTATAATGAATGTGATCAATAATAATGTCATAACTAGTGTTGGTATAATAATTATATACTAATTGATATATGTAACATTAATTTTTATTTTTAATATGATTTGATAAGAATTAAGTTTAATATCTATAGATAATTTATTCTTAATTTTTTTATTTATTTTCTTTTGAAAAAGGATTGATATCCCAAAGTCAACCGAAGTCTTTCATATATATATAAATCGATTTTTTTTTTATTTTAAGCCGAACTCTACGGTGTATCCCGTATTATACGGTGTGTTCATATAAAAACGCGTCTAGTCCAGAACCCAGAAGCAAAAGAGGCTAGAGAGAGAGTTTTTGTGCAAAGCAAAGTCATGTGACGATCACATTAAAAAATAAAAATAAAAAATAAAATATATATATATATAATAATAATAATAAAAGTAAGGATGAGAGCTAGTATGACAATTATAGCCCTATGGAGGGAGAGGTTTCCTACATTGCTCATAAGTCACAACTGGGTGTTGTGAAGGCTTGCGTGAACTCATTCCAAGTATATTTTAATAATTTGAATCGTTCATTTTATAAAATTTATTGAGAAATCACTTATGCAATAAAATCAAATTCATTGAATATTGGTAACACATGATGAGCTCTTAGTGGTTTAAAACTAATGGATGAAGTGTCTATTTCAACAAGCAAAATAAATATGATATGATCATGTGATTAAATGTCAAATTAATTTAATTTTTTTCTTAAATGATATGTTTAACGAATCTTATAAAACAAACAATTTGAATCATCAAAATAAGTTCACGATAAATCCACCAAACAAATCAACTATGGTAATTTTTTTTTTTTATGATTAACTAAAAAATGTCCATTTTAACCGTGTGGATTCTGAACCAGAGGATAATGATCTCTTTTATACGTGTCATTTTTGGATTAGTTGGAGTTCGGTCGTTGTGACTTTAAAGAATACTTTTAGCAGAACCTACCACCCACATCAACACACACAGCAATACTTTTATAAGTGGGTATTTATAGCTCCCCGCTAAGCTAAACATTCCATATCTAAAAAAAGCTTAGTGCTAAGGGCAAGAGAGAGGATAGATTGTCAACATGCCCAACCCACAACCTACCAATGTTAGAGATGAGAAGTGAGTACAAATTCATGTGTTCTTTTTATTTTTATAAATTATTTATTTGTGATTTTTTTTTCTTGATTGATTTCAAATATATGTAATCATTATATTTTATATATATTAAATAATTACTGAACTTAGACTAATTTCAACTTGTAACTTATTGGGATTGTACCAAATTCATTTGCTTTGTATTGTTGTTTTCCCATTTTTAAAAAAATTAAATTAAATGTACTTTGGTATTGTTAAAGTAAATAATGGTTAATTATATGTTTCTTAAGAATAGTTGAATTGGCTACCTTTGTACACTCTAGATGAGATGTTAAAGGGTTCAATTTTATGAAAGGCGAAAATTGATAATTTTTCCTTTATTATAGGAACTCTTCGTTGGATTCTTTATTTTTATTTTTATTTTCTCTCTTATTATAATGGCTCTTTGTTAAGTTGCTTGGTAGAGTTGTATTATTAAACTATATTTGTGCTGTTAGACCCAAAAAAAAAAAATTATATTTTACCTATGATCTGTTGTTACTTTACCCTTTTAATTAAAAATTGTCACATTTCATTTCCCTAATTGTTTAATTTGTTTCAATTTCAACATTCTATTTAACATTCTATCATGCAAGAGGACAAAAGAGTAACAAAAAAACTGTACATGCCAATTTTATGATCAAAATACATATTCAAAAGCTAATTTATACACATTTATGTGATAAATATGTATATATCTTGCACTCTCCTCATGAACTTCTTTTTATTTATTTATTTATTTATTATAAAAGAGAGGGATATATATATATATATATATACATATCTCTCACATATATATAAATAAATTAACTCTTATCCATTCAAAAGTTAATTTATACACATATATGTGATAAATAGGAAAGCCTATAATGTGCACCCCTTAGGTGTGCATACCCACATGCACCCTACTACAAATTGGTATAATTTTATTATAAAATTTTATAATATCAATCACAAAATACTTGTCACAAATTAATGTAATAAAATGTCTACAATTTTGTAGTTCATGTAACAAAAATTTGTGATTTGGTTACAATATTTTTTATTACGCCAATTTGTGGTAAGGTTACACATTTTATGGTTGATATTACGAAATTTTTAGATAAAATTACGCCAATTTATAATAAGATGCATAAAATATACACCTGAAGGGAGATGCGCACTATAGAATTTTCCGGGATAAATATGTATATATCTTGCTCTCTAGTCATGAACATTTTTCTTTATATGAGAGGAATATATATACATATCTCTCACATATAGATAAATAAATTAACTCTTGATGGACAATTAGGTCATAAAATTAGTAGTGCAACTCACATGCCAATTTCTTTGTCCATCTTCATAACAGAAAGATGAGATTGAAACAAATTAAAAAGTTAGAAGAATAAATGTAGCAAGTTTTCTATTAACGAGTTACAGTGACAACGGTTTATAGTTAAGAGGGACAAATATTTGCCCCCGCAAAAAGAATTAGTTGACTTTTATTGAAATTTGATATAAAAACACATAGAATTTGATTAAACTTTGGAGTTTTTTTTTATTTTTTTACTTTTTTTTTAAAAATTTTCTAACATAGCTACTTGTGATTAATTTCTTATTAAAAAATAGTGAGAAAGAATAATAGTTTGGGATTAATACCTTATTTAAAAATATTTTTATAAAATTACTGAAAAAGAACAATAGCTTTGCTCAATTCTTATTAGTCCACATTTGACTCTTTGGAAAGTGATAAAAAAAAAATAAAATAGGGGTAATTAAAAAAATCTCAAAGTTTGACCCATTGTAATAAAATAAAAAGGATATTACATATAATATCATAAAAAAAAATTATAAATTAATAAAAAAACTTATCAATATTAATAAATAAAATTATAAAATTTTCAATGATTGTTTGCTTTTTTTTTTTTTTTTTTTTGACCCTACATTGTAGTGTAGTTTCCCCTAAAATAAACAATGAATTTTTAATTTTATCAATTTAAATTTAAATTTTTTATTTTGTTTTTAAGTCTAAACCATCACCTATTTCCGTTAAGTAAAATCAACGGATATTAAACTCAACATATATATAATGTTTAAATTACCCTTTTTCGTTGAGTTTAATAACTAATATATATACATATATATTTTTAATCAATTTTACTTAACAAAAATAGGCAAATTATTTATATTGAAAATAAATCAAAAGTTTAGAATTTAAATTAAAAAAAATAAAAAATAAAAAATTATTTTGTTGCAAGTGTCAAAACCTGAGGATTTTTTTTGTAATTATCCCCCCAAAACCCAAAAAATATTACACGGCTCTGTAACAATCCAATACTAGCTTGGGCCATCTAATTAGAAAGTGAAGCTAAGGCCCAATGTATATTTGGACTCCATTGCGTTGGTCCAGTGCAGTACATGAACTTTAGATGTATTGTGTATCAAATTACTGGGCTTTAGATGTATTGATCTCCATGGTTTTGGATTTACAAATGAGGAACTTTTTACATAATTACATTTTAGGACATCACAGTTTTATTCTAGTTGACTCGGCAGTTAAATTAGTGACCCTTTAACTCTATTTATTTTCTGATTTGTTTAATGGTATGAGTTTCAGAATATTGTTATAATACAGATTTAAACTTGGTAAATATTATAGTTTACACTCTGGTCTATATATTTTATTTTTGAAGTAATTTTTGCATTACTTTTTGCGCATTCATGTGCAGCCTTATTACATGGTCCCTAAACATGATTCAAAGAATTAATGTAAAATGATTGTGATAAATGTGCTAATGATTTTCATAATTGTGCCTTGCAATATAATTAACTCAAAATAATAAAAAAAAACCATAACCCTATTGAATATTTTTTTTCTCCTAACATTTGATTGATAATTTTTGTAATTTTTTGTTTTGTTTAAATAGTGCAAGACAACAAGTTTCTTCCACGGCATTTCACGCTATTTTTATCCTTCTCATCTCCACTCTAAGTACTCTCCTCCAAGTCAAGTACCAAAATCAGAATTGTTCTCCATTCGAAACTTATTACAAAATTATGATAGCTTTCATCGTAGCAATGTTCCTCTATGCCATGGCATTAATAGCCGAGATAATAACTCAGACTCAATACACATTCTATGGCACAATCTGTAGTCAGATCAGTCTATTCTCAGGAGCTCTTGCCTCAATTCTATTGCTACTAGTTCTTGTCCCAACTTTTGGATGGTCTCTTTTGATCTTGTGGTGTATTATCTTTGTAAAGGTATTGCATAACTCAGTTGGTGAATTGGCTTACAAAGCACTGTTGAATGTGTTACAAGTGTTGATGGATCATAACTTGAGAGAGCAACCACACAGATTACTTGTGTAATGGCCTGGTATTTGTTGTATCATGAGTAGAATTGACAGTTCCATTGTAGCTAAGAATTGTTATCAATGTAGTAAATTGATGACTAGTACTGTATGCTTGGCCTCACAAAAAAGGGTTTTTTATTTTTATTTTATTTACTTTTAATATAGAAAACTCTAATTGATCTATCTTGTCATTATGTAAAGGGTTTTATGAAAACTTTGGATACGATCTATCATTTGTGAATCGTACGTATCAATTAAAGGTTCGTTTGGTATATGGATTAGGGCTAAATTAGCTTATTAAAAGATAACAGACTAATTTACTTAATAAGACAAAATGTCACATCTAAACTATAATCATTTTAATTTTTCTGTTACAACCTTCAAATTAACTACAAAAAAATCCAAAATTCATCCCAAAAAAAACTTTTTTAATCAAACTAGAATAATCAAAAAATCAGATTAAACAATTTTATCTCAAACAGGCCTGATTTATTTTGTAACCTTGAGAGTCCCACATAAGTCCTCCGAAAATAAACTCATAGTCAATGTAGATAGTACACATTATCACATACAAGAAGTCAATATTTCTTTTATTTTTTTAATTTTAACAATATAATACCTACAAGTAGAAAATAAAAATAAAAACTTTAAATATGAGAAAAAAAAAATAAAACTAAATATTAGATTAAAAAAAAATCAAATTAAACATTAGGCTTACTCTTACGGACTCTTACGGGTTGGGTTTATTGGTGGACTCGGGTTACAAACCTCTATTCAAAGCTTTAAATCATCTTTTATGAGTTAGAATGGAATGAACACTTAAGCGGGCTAGAACAAACTATGGAATGAGTTAGTCAATTTGAAAAATATCAATTTTTTTTTTTTTTTTTTTTTTCCGCAGCCCATTTGAGAATCCCTATACACAACAATGACTCCAAACATTCCCTGAGAGCTCAAAAAAAAAAAAAAAAAAATTAAATATGAAAAATTATTAGGTATTCTCAAAATATTACGTGTTCATACTCTTTCACTAATTATTATTTACTAGGTATTCTTAAAATATCATGTGTTCATACTCTTTCACTAATTATTATTTACTATGTTCCTTCATATTTCTCATCACCCAACGCAAAATCATAATACCTAACCTTCTCCACTAATCATAATATTATAAAATATCACGTAATCCATATTATAAAAATACCCAATAATTATCCAAGCAACCACAATGAGATAGCTAAAAAAGTGTGTTAAAATGTGTTATATGACAAAAAGTGATAAAAGTGGGATCCAAAAATGTGTGTTAAGGTGTGTTAAGAGTTTGTTAATTTTAAAGAGTGAGTGGTGGTGCAATGGATATGTTAAAGTGTGTGTTAAGAATATATATATATATATATATATAGCAGAAGTTGTAGAGGAAGATGGCCGAATGTCTGGTCGGTCAACCAGCCGGTTAACCGGTCAATTTCATTTTTTTTAAAAAATTTTTACTTGAAGGGTCCAAACGTCCGGGGAATGATCGGCCAAACATATAGCCAGACGACCCTACGACACTTCTCCACGTCCCTCTCTCTCTCTCTCTCTCTCTCTCTCTCTTGCTAGCTAAAACAGTAGTCACAGTTAACACACAATACTAACAACTAACACTAACACACAAATTAGCAACTCCATTGCAACACAAAACAATGTTTTGAGCTGGCCAAAAATTAGCAACTGACACTAATACTATAGGAAATTGCACTTTTGCTGAATAAAAATTTAGTTGGTAAAAGTCTATTTTTAGTTGGCAAAAGTTTATCGCAACTAATCTTTTTGGTCACCACTTTGGTAGCCAAATGAGGGTTGGGAAAAGTAATTAATGACTAAAAATTTTTTTAGTCGGGAAAAATTCTATTTGCCGACTAAATTGTTGGTCGCTAAATGTTACATTACCGCGACTAAACCATTTTGTTGCTAAAACACTTTAGTCACCAAAAGTGATATTTTTCCGACTAAATAATGTTAGTCACCAATTGTCATATTCCCTGACCAAAAATGTTAGTTGCCAAAAGTAATATTTGCACGACTAAAACTTTAGTCGACAATAGACCTTTTGGCAACCAAACACTTTGGTTGCCAAAATTATAAATTTTACCGATTAATTATTTAGTCGCCAAATGTGAATAGTGAAACGCTGACTAATCACTTGGTTGCCAACAGAGGAAAAACCAAACCAAATTTTTGTCACCAATTCAATTCCTTTTGTTTATCAAAATAGAAATAAAATATAAAAAGAATTCCATTTGACCTATATGATATATAATCCATCCAAACCATTCAATATAACCTGTAATTTGCAAGAATCATTCAAACCAATAAAATCAACTGAATCTTGAACATCCAACAAAATATATAAATTAGCCAATACTTAACCTGTTTAATTAAAGTCATCAACTATTATAAGCTTTCATCCATAAGTAATTCCAAACCACATAATCATCCAATTAAAAAGGTCAAGTAATCTATATAATTATCCAATTCACATCTATTTAGTATAAAAATTTAAAACATAACAAGTAATTGTTATTATGTTTTAAATCTTTATCCATATGCATCTATCCAAAAATATAACTAATAGTCTATCCAAATACTTTCCATACACATCTATCCAAAAATATATAATCCTTAAAAAAATGTAACAAGTGCCAACTAGTCCTGTACAATTTAGCTTCATGCACAAGTTCATCCATCTGTATAAAAGAAAAACAAAAATAATGTCAAGTAATTTTTTTATGAAAATATTTGCACATCACTTAGACTGCAAAATTGGACAAAAATTGAAAAAGGTCCATGGGAAGTAAAGATAACATGAACAAATTAAAAGAATATCAATACCATTTCGTAAATAAAACAACATTCACAACATTAAAGTTCTATCAATATCAATGCACCACACTCAGAAAAATTCAACGAGTAATAGATGTATGACCCCGCAAATTAAATTCTATCAATACAATAATTCTAACAATTGAAATAGATATTATCAATCAATGCTTGCATTTGGATTTTATACCTCATATTGCAATAACTAGACAACATAAGTGAATATTTGATCAAGCAAGTTAGCTACTATGACCAACAGGTTATTGCACTTGTGATATTTAAATCTCTAACCGTGCGTCCTATCAATGTGTTGCTTCCTCTCACAAGTTTGTGTAGTCTAGGCCGAGGTGACCGTTATGATCTCAGTGCTGTTTGGGGGATGTTTTTAATTTTCACCCCCCAAACGGTCCGTTTTTGCCTTTTTCTCACATTTTTTTTGTTTAGATCTGTAACCGTACATCCTATCAACACGCTGCTTTCTCTCACAAGTTTGTTTAATCTAGGTCGAGGTGACAAATTGATGAAGGTCTTACTTTAGAACTCGTATAGAAAAGAGAGACACGAACTAACTTACAATCACAACAAAAAACAGGTATGATAACTCATGATCTTGTACTCTTGAGTTTGAATCACCCCAAGGGGTCACTGGAGGTTTGCCCAATCGTTTAACTTCAAGGCCTTGGGATTAGTCAAGGTATATGTAAGCTGGCCCAGACACCCAGTTATCAAAAAAGAAAGAAAGAAAATAACAATAATAATAACAACAATGGTGATAATGATGGCAACAACAACAAAAAAGGGAAACCAATCATCATGTGTACTATTCCCACTATCAAATACTTAAGCACTAAGAAAAAAAGTTGACGAGCTGAAGATAAAATTGAATTGTACTGATTCAATTTACTATTTAACAATTCTGTGACCAGAGCAAACTAAAATTTACAATACTTTAATGTATTAAAATAACTATTTCTAACACCAATATCCACAAGCCTGCTTACAAGATTAAGTTAATTTTATAAACTTTTCTTATGTTTTTGAAGAAGATTGAACTTGACATGACCATGAGAAAATATACGCACACAGAGATACACAAACAATATTTCCTAAAAATTATAAAGTGGCGTGAGTGCAAAGAAAGTATAGTTGTTTACTCTGCAAAACCCACTTTGCATCTTTGACTTTCTATGGAACAACTGAAATGAAAATAGAAATCAAAACAAAAATGAAAAGAAAAATGAAAGCAAACTAGAAAAGGAAAAAGTACCTCAAAAGCCCCATTATGCATTCAAAAATTGTTTTGCATTATTTCTAGTCCTCAACAAACTAAATGATGTGTGTGTGTTTGTGTGTGTGTGTGTGTGTAAGTAAACAATAAATAAGGTACTACCCATATCTTGAATAGATAAGCAACCGCATTCGACCAATTATTATCAGCTGATAAAAGCAAAATACGATCTAATTTCCTATTGAATTTCGTTGATCTTACAGAGGGCATAGTGCAAACCCACTTAAGAGCATCTCCAATCCTTCATCAAATTTAAATTTGATGAAAAAATTGGTGAAACTAAGATCCACTTCATTATAATGTAGCTACTTAAAATATAGAACATAGCTGTATAATATACGACAAACACATTTAGAAAATGAAACTTACTGGATCACTTCTGAAAAAGACCAGTGAGGTGCGTGTTAAAATAAACCACCTTTTCTTCCAGGATGTCCATCTAATTCCTACATAAGAAGAATTGTATGATAGTAACTTAAGATGAAGTCATACTCTTCACAATATGATAATGATGTACCTTAAATGTGATTTTGAATGCACATTTAAAGTAAATGTAAGGCACATATTATCAACCAGGTGGGTAATAAACAAAAGAGAGAAAACATTGTGTGCCATCCTTCCAAATTTCTTGTAGTTTATCATTCTTATCAGCAATCGAGTAGCACAATGAGGAAGCAAAACACACCTTTGGATGATAAAAATAGTGGCCCACTCTTGAAAACCTGTGGGGCAGTAAATTTTAGAACACATAAGTTCAGCTATTTCTAGAAATCAAGACACAAGAGAGACAAACAAAAAGGGTAAATATTTGACCCATCAAATTTTGCAATCAATTAATAATCACTTCTAAAAATTTTATTAAAATAACAAAAAAGGTCAGCACTCTTTTTTTCCCTTGCTCGTCATCATGGTAAATTTTATGTTAGATGTATAAGCTTAAATTTAGAAATCTGGTGGTGGGTTCTACAATTTTACCTTAAAGTTGAAGCCATTCACATGCTTTGTTGTATTTTGTTGTATTTTCTTGCAACTCATCAGTCTAGTTATTTTTATCTGTCATAGCCCCTACTTCACCTTAGCAACTTGCCTATGAGAGCATGGTTGCTAAAGCAAGTGCCAGAGCAATTGGCAAAGTGGAACTAATATGTGAGGTTTAAAAAATTGAAGGGGCAAAATTAAGAAGCGAGAAGCAACTACGAAAGGCAACCTTCTGCTAAGGTGATAAAGAGGGGTATATATAGCCAATGATGGGTAAAAGAGAAAACCATTAAAACCAGCTCTGTACACCCTACTTGACAAAGAACACTCTTGTTGGCAATTTGACAAACACATTATCTACAAAAGTTTGTAGATATTTGTAGATAATGGTTAATAACAGTTCAATCCTAATCGCTACATTCATTGAGAGACTTCCATTCTCAAAAAAAATTACCTCAAAGCTAATCAAAATTGTTGTTAAAAGCATTCAATCCAAACAAACCCACCAATAAAAAAATGTCCACAAATATTAATGTAAAATCATAAAAAAACACAATTTATAAATAAAACAAAAAAATCAGGCACACATGCAAAATTGGTCTAATAAGAGAAGAAAAAAAAAATTGATAAGAAGTAAAAGTTTTCAAATTGAAACATAGAAAGAAAAAGAAATACATGTTAAGAACAATGGTAGCTAATAGTGGTGTGGTAGTAGGCCAGTGATTAACCTATTTTCAAAATCACAAAATAGAGTCCAGGTTTTCGATTTGAATAAGTATATATGGACAGTTGAGTACAGATCTCTGTTCTACATACATAAAATATAGAGACAAATATGTATAGTTGCGCATAGATGTGTTCAGCAGAATCAATAGAGAGAGAGAGAGGGACAAATGCTTTTTCGCTCCAATGGTTGCTGGTGTTCATATGCGAAGTGGTAACGCTAAAGTTGAAGGATCTGGCCGTGGCGACACAACGCCGATGAGAAGAGTTGAGCTGAAGTTGTTAGCGTTGAAGATGGACAGTCTAACAATAGTGGAGGCAATGGAGAGTTGAAATAAATAAATTGAATCACAACCCATTATCAGAGGGGAAACTTGTACATCTAAGTATTCAGAAATCAATTGAATCAGACAACCCATTATCAGAAGCAGTGTGGGTAGAAATCAGATTAGAGACAGGGAAAAGTAATGCATATACCTTGCCATCGATGACAAGCCAACAGTCTTTGGGGTTGTTGTGCTCGGAGACCTCAGCCAATGTAAAGGCCTTGCCGTCGCCACCCATTAATGTAAGACAACTAGAGATCAGAGAGATAGAGAAAGATGTGTAGCCCTTTGTTTGTTGGCCTTTGCTCTCCCAATACACACACACACACACACACACAGAGTGTTGGTGTGTATCTACATATGTGAATACATATATGTATGTGCAAAATCTATATTGGTCATTTTACACAATTCGTGACTAAACATTTTGGTCGCTAATTAATTTTATAAATCCCTCCAAAATTTGAAATGTTTCCCTCCAAATATTTTAGTTTTTGGCTACTAAACATTTTTTTAGTCGCTTGTAGACACCCCATTTTTGACCAACCTTAAGACTCAGACGTCACCGATTGAGCACTCGATGATGATGCATATTGTGCTCATTCTGAGGTTGCGAAGTCTCGGCTGAGAGCCTTGCCTCCGGATTTCGGGACTCTTTTGTGCTTTGTCTCAGTTTACGAACCAGGTCCTGTTTTCTCTGTTTTCTCTTCCCGAAGGGAGGGAGAGGTCTCGAAGACCATCTCTCAGTGGCCGTAGGCTACGTTTCGTGGTCGTAGGCCACTATTCTTGTTTGGAGACCAGTTTCCGGTTTTCGGAGCCGTCGGCCGTGCGCCTCGGTTTGGGACCGCTTAACTTTCTCCGTTTGCTCCAGTTTTTGGCACACACCTTGTTCCCTCTCCCTAGAGGGACACTGTGGCTCGGGAGACCACCTTTGTGGTCATACGCCACCTCCGGTGCTTAATAGTTAGTTTTCGGGGCCCCCGGATGCGCGTTTTGGCCCCCGAACCCTCGTTTTGCATCGGTGTGAGTTCATTTTTGGCATGGATCCTAGTTTCATTGTTAGGAAGGTGGTACTATGGTGGGAGACCACCTTTTCTTCTTGGAGACCACCTTTCTCTTCGCCGCCTGATTTTCTTGTTAGAGAGCTGGTCTCCCTCACTTTTAGGCCACAATTTCTGGTCTCACATACCACCATTGAGTTGCATTCACCTGGGAGACCACCAATCTTGGTAGGCCGACCACCTTTTTTTCCTGACCCTTTTGACCCCTTGGTCTCCCTCACTTTTGAGCCACAATTTCTGGTCTCCCATACCACCACTAAGCTGCATTCACCTAGGAGACCACCAATATGGGTAGGCCGACCACCTTTTCAGTTTGACCCTTTTGAACTTGGTCGGCCGACCAGGGGGAGTGGTCGGCCGACCACCTAAACCTGGTCGGCCAGCTTCCTGCTTTTTGTCTCACTGAGTTGAAGCCAGCTGTGCCAGCTGGATGCCTCAGAATGCATCCTCCATACACGTGTATGGAGGATGTTTAAGCTTGGTTTTAAGCTTCCAAGAGAAGCTTTAGCCCCTCTCCTCTATAAAGGAAGTGGTCTTCTTCCATTGCATGGGTTGAAAAATCAGTCTAAGGCATATATACACTCTCCCTTTGTATCTCTTCCATTAGGTCTTGAAAGTGTAAGGTTCTTGGCCCCATTGCACTACACCTCCTAACCTAACCTCTCCATCATCCATCCAAGAACCTTGGAGCTCATTTTCAGAGGTTGAAGACTTGCTATCTTGGTCCAGAAGCTGCTGGCCTTCTTCTCCACAAGGGTAAGTCTTTATTTCCCTCTTTGTAGCCTTATTTTGTTTCATAGTTTAGCTCTATTTGAAAGCATATTTAGGCTTTGTCATAAACTGAAAAAAGCCTTGTTTTGATCTTCTAAACATGTTTTTTTAAGACCATTTTTCTGTTGGGGGTCATCTACCCCCTTGCATGCTTCATTTTCTCATGTTTTGAGCTATGCATTAGAGCATTTGTGTTGGCCTTGGTTTGGCCTTTTAGCCACTAAAATCTAGTGGATTTTCAGTAGCTAACATGTGTCTTTGAGCTTCAAAATCAGAGAGGGGTGACCCTCTCACCCCTTGTTCTCTTTACTAGCTTTGTTGGCCTTATAAAGGAGCCCCTATTTGCATGTTTCAAAGCCATGCTCCAGGCCATTTTTGATGAGTTTTGTGACCTATATGACCTCTGTCCAGAGGTGGTTTGGCCATATTAAGTGTCCATTATGCATGTGTAGAGTAATCTTTTTCAAGGCCTTTCAAAGGGGCCTTCACTTGCATGCTTCCTAGACTAATTTCAGGCCCTTTTCAGTGAGTTTTAGGGCCCTCATAACCTCTTTCCAAAGGTGGTTTTTCCATTTTGTATGTCTATCTTGCATGTGTAGAACAACCCTCTTATTGGCCTTTCAAAGGGACACATCATTCTTGCATGCATTGACTGAGTTTCAGTGGGTTTTTGGGCATTATTTGGCATGGCATACTTTTGTTTTTGGCTGGTTTGGTGAGCTCTCAAGTGCTTCATATAGTTGTAGTGCAAATCATGGTTCACTAGCTTATTTTGCATGCTTTATTGACCCTTGATTTTAACACTTTTTGGCCATGCCTTAAACTGATTTTGTGCATATTTTGGACTGCCCTAGCTCTGTTTTTGGGTCTCATAGTCGAATGATGCTTTTTTTGCATGCTTGTAGTTCAATACACTTGCCTAGCTTTGAGATTTGAGGTCTATTGCATGCATATACTGAGATGTTTTCATGCTTTGGGGTCATTTTGCATCATATTTCAGAGCCTATGTGAATGTCATATCCTCATGTTTTCTCCTCTTTAAGTGTGCTTGAGAGTTGTGCATGAATGCCTTGTTTTCGGACCATTAAATGAGCTTCATTTCCATGCACTTTGAACCATAATTTTGGGCCATTTTCCCACTGTTTCAGACCTGCCTAATGCACTTCACTAGTTTCGGTATTCGGGCCATCTAGCATGCATTGGTTAACATATTTGCATGATTCGGGACCATTGTACATCATGTTTCAGAGCTGGAAAATGTATGCTTGTATGCCATATTTCATCCTTTGTCATGCTTAGTTAGAGTTGCATGTTGTACCTTAGGATCGGTCCATTGCATTCGTGCATGCTTGCATGTATTTCGGTTGTCTTATTTCCATCATATGGCCACTGATGTGAGTGTGGCTGAGGTCCACTCATATTGGTGTAAGTCCATCTTGCATTTGTATATGCCATTTAGTTCATGTGCGCATGATAGTCTTTGTAAGTGCATTGTGTATGTCATGTTATGTCACGTGCATTGTGTATGCCATTTTAGCCCATAGCATTGCGTATGCTAGGTTGCATGTTAGTCATATTGTGTATGCCATCTCATCCCTTTGTGTTTGGAGTAGGGTTAGTCCAAACACGGGAAACGAGGGACGTTTCGTACTCCAAGTGACGAAACGTGTCTCAATTCTCAGTCGCCGACACTCCGGATTACCCATGATGGAGTTTAGGCCTTGTTATGCTTATATGTGCATTCATTTCACATTGAGTCGTACAACTCGACTCCTCGGACATCATGCATCGAGATGCGTGATTGGTGGCATGAGGATTGAGGTCTACACTCCCTAGAGCTTGTGCAATGACAGAGAGAGTGGTCATGCATACATATGTGAAAAAACTTTGCCATGCCCCTTTCTTGCTCTCTGTTGCAGCAAATCGGAAACCGACAGCAAAAACTGGTCAACAACCTTCTGGAGTTTTGTACAGCATTCCGGGATCAATTGCAAACAGAGGCGAATCGGGGCATCGCGAGGAATTTCCCGACGAGGTAGCTCGAGCATGCATGCATCTTTCATCATTCGGAACAAGAGCTGAGGCAGTCCATTTTATAGCTTGCATGCTAGTTTATTCGCTTTCCTAGTTAATTTGTTAATTAATTAGGGTTTTGTAATATTTAATTAGCTAGAGTAGTTAATTATTTATTCGGACTGTATTATTTATTCGGACCCTCCGAGCGAGGGCAATTGTGTAATAAGTGTGCGTGTGTGTGATGTATGTCTTCCAACCCCACGTCTTTCTCCCTTTTATTTACCAGCTTATGATGGTTAGTTTAGGGCATGTTTAATTAGCATACTTATGCTCGCATATTTGCATCCATTCATCTGTCTTGCATGCACCGGGCTCGGCGCATCATACTAACTGCATTGTATTTCAATTTCAAGTTGAATACGTGTTAGCTGTAGCATCATCATATGCCATCTTAGAATAGCCGAGCCTATCTTAGCTGCATTCTTGTATGTGTTGCATTAGCCATCTTAACATGAACTAGGATCATGCGTTGATTACTAACTAGTTTCTGTTTTGGCTCGGAGTACTAGGTAAGTTTTTATGCTTTAGCGTCCTTGCATGCGTGTGAGTGACTGCCATGATAGCATGCTTACCATGAGGCTAACTGCTTATGTGATATAACTGCCTGAATGCTTGTGGGTGAAAGTTGGATTACTTAAGTTGGAACAATTCATTGATTGCAAGTTTTAAGCCCACTTGAGATAGTGGCAAATCACCATGTTTTCTAAGCCCACCTGAGGGTGGCAAATCCACATTTTAGCCTACTTACGAGTAGCAAACCGCTTTCAAAAAAACAAACATGAGATGTTTTGTTCCAATTCAGGCGATCCGGTCTATATTTGTATGTTGTGCGCATCACGTAGTAAATCTAGGCTAATAACCGGAATAAGAGCACATAATGTTTTCAAAACTCGATATCATGGTTAGTAGAGGCCGATCTTTGATCGGGCGAGTGGGGGTGCTCACGAAGTGACCTTCCCTAATCGTACCCAAGTTTCCGAGCCGAGGCAACTTTGGTGATGACGGACACGTGGCCTTAGGCACGAGTCAGGGTTTCCTAAATTCCCCCAAAATAAAATATTTAGGTGGCGACTCTATATTTGGCAAAGCAGTCTATGTTTGGCACTTCTTTCAAAAAATCTATTTTCAAAAAACGATTTGCTGAATTTGGACTCTTTGATGATTCATCGGTCTTGCATTGCACTCTGCGAGATTAGATACAGGACCATGACATTGAGTCCTAAACTGTAGTGAGCCCAAATGAACAAAACGGGATTTCCCTCCTGGGACGTTCGGGGACGTCTACAGTTTCTGGCGACTCTGCTGGGGAGTTAGAGAATTTGACTCGAACTCATGATATCTTGTTTTGATTACACTTATGTGTTTCTTTGCATTGCATTTGCATTGGTGTGCCTAGGACACCGTGTTTGCCGTATACTATTCCTGAACGGTTTGCCGGAGGCTCACTTTGCGAAGCGTGCCATAAGGCTGACCGGTTGCGGTTTCTGCCACGACGGGAACATAAACCCCGATTTTTACTGGGGCACCCTTTTTGACCATTCGACCTAGAGCATATTCGGAATCCATAGTGACCATTCCAAGCTAGGACAGGTTGCTTACCCGATTATAGGTTGTTTGAAACCGCTGCGTGCGTAGTGAAACCCTAGCTCTTGACAAAATAGGACAGGGAAACCTTACCCCAACATAGGGGTGTTTTGGCTCTCACTTGTTTGCTATGTTCTTTTAGAGTGCGCCTCTACAGGAATGCATGTATCAGTTTACAAGTTTGGTAAGTTATCTGCGGGTATTAGGTTCAGTTTTGGGGGCAGTGATTTGGGAACAATGATCAGTGTCTGAAAACAGTGTATTCAGCTTATCAACTGCGTGTTGCTATACCCGACTGTGTGTTGTGTTTATTTATGCTGTTATGCTGTCCGTTTGTCTGGTTGTCTATTCCCTTATTATTGTTTTACTTATCTTTTTGCTAGGTAGTTTAGCACAGTTGCTTCAGACCAAGCAGATATTCCCCAAGCACTCTGGACTAAAGGTCGCCGACTCAATCAATCTGAGGATCTGGTCGACGGACAGTGGACTTTGAATAGAGATTGAGAAAACGCAGTGTATCCGAGCAGAGATTGCCAGATCAGTGGACTTTGAACAGTCAAGTTGAGCTTCCCGAGGCTACTCCAGAGATAGACCTACCGGTAGTTCAGATAGATCAGGGCAGTATGGCAGGAATGACAGGAGTTGAGGAAATGATGCGTCAGATGCAGGAGACCATGAGAGCCATGCAGCAGGATGCTGTTCGCTGAGATGAATTTGCCAAACAACAGGCCGAGATCATGGCCCAGCAGGCAGAGTTAATTGCTAGGCTGCAACAACAAACCGGGGCATCTGCTTCACACCAAGCTCCTCCCCCACCAGGAGTTCCAGTGCCCGGGAAGGCACCAAATGTCCAGGGAGATACGGATATTCCGACAGGGTCGGCTCTGCCCCCGATTCTACCTCAACTATCTAAGGCGCCTACACTTGTCAATCAACCGGACTCTCCCTTTGAGTTCGAGGTGGACCATATAGCGTTAAAGTTGAGCAAGCTTGAGAAGTTGTTCAAGAAATCCCAGGGGGTAAAGTCCATCCCAGACATTGAGGACGGATATACCGACGTGGCTGTAACGCTGCCAGATAGGTTCAAAATGCCACAAATCGACCGCTTTGACGGATCCGGGGATCCCATGGTGCATCTTCGGTTGTTCTTAGATATACTACGGCCGATGGGCCTCACCAGACCGCAGAAGCTTTCATTATTCGACCGGACCCTGTCGGGTGTGGCCGCCATCTGGTATGCAAAATTAGAAGACAATGTTAAGCGGAACTGGGATGAGATGGCCGAGGCTTTCATTGCACAGTACTCCTATAACACGCAAATCGAGATTACAACCCGTGATCTTGAGACAACAAGGCAAGAGCCTAAGGAGAGCTTTTCAGAGTTCGTAGCCAGGTGGAGGGCGAAGGCCTCAATGATGACCCTAATGCCTACTGATAAAGATCAAATCCGAATGATTGTACGCAATCTCCAGCTTAAGCTAATGCAGAAAATGATCGTGCTCCCTTTCCCTACCTTTTCAGATTTGCATGAGATGGGAGTACAGATCGAGGATGCCTTGAAGCAGGGCTTGATTGATAATGACAAAGAGCAACCCAGAAGAACCTTCAACCGCAACAACAATACAGGCACCAGCAATGCTGCAAATGCTAGAGCTTCAGAAGCAAGCATGGTCACCACCATTCCCCCTCCAAGACCCATGGCAGCTACACCTTTCTCCGGCGCGTCCGGAAGCAACACACAAACCACCAAATACCAACCTCGAGGCCAGAGAACCTTCACCCCATTATATATGCCCCTGTCCAAGGCTCTGGAGGTATTAATCAGGAAAGGGCACTTAAAGCCCCTGGAGCTGAGGCCATTGCCAAATCCACTCCCTCCCTCTCATAACCCAGCAAAATACTGCGCATATCACCAACAACATGGTTACGACACTGACCAATGTTTTAGATTGCGTCATGAGATTCAAGATCTCGTTGACAAGTAGGTGATTGTGCCTCCAGAAAAACCCAATGTCACAACAAACCCTCTCCCACCGCACAACCAAGCTCCACCCCCCAAACGTATCAACTTTATCCAGACTGGGGTCGTGTCTTACGATCCTAGCATATATATCACCCCGTCCTACCTACCTAAGCCGGAGCTCCTTCCTGACTGCACTGACTTGTGCATGTTGGACATCTCCAGAACCCAACCCGAACCAATAGTGGTGACTGTTGAAGACAGAACAGAGAGATTTCAGGGGAGAATGGGATTGTTGAGTCAGAATCTGAGGAATCTGGGAGTTTTGCTAAGGAGGTATACAGTCCAAGTGACTACATTCTATCAGTAGGCCAGGTTGGGCCAAATGTGGAATTGCCGGCAGGGGCAGAGCTTTGTGTGATACAGGGGGATGAATCTGGTCAGAGGATAGATGACTTGGCAGCTGTGGAAGGGGACTTTGCTAACCTCCAATTTTTCAATGAACAAGATCCAGAGGGCATGGTAGTCAACTGGTCAGATTTTGAGGAGTCAGCAGAGGTCACCGGGTGGCTTGATGACCTACCAGATGTTGTCGATGAAACTCAGTTGGAACGGGGCCCGGCAGGGGCAAGAACATCAATTGTGGCCGGAAGGGCCGGAAATCAGAATGCATCGCCGGAGAGCGCCGGTGCTAAGAATTTCGCTCGGGACCTGGGCATTGTGAATGTGGGAAGTGTTGAACAGCCAGCTGTACTGACGCAGTTGGAACAAGAAAGGTTCGGGGATTCTGAGAGAATCAGGAAAGCTAAGGCCCCTGAGGGGACTGAAAGTGCTGTGTGCATGAGGATAGAGAATGCTGCGAGCATGTGGATGGAAAGTACTGTGAGTACAATTGTACCGGAGCCGGACAGGTGTTTGTTGGCTGCTGACGGAATGTGGTGGGAAGACGATGATCTATGTCTTGCCTACATGGATGAGGATTGGGGGAGCAACCAGCCAGACGATACCTGGTACATCGGCGAAGTCGATCATATGACTAGAAGCGGGCGGTATTTCAAGCCTCCATATCTAGATCAGCCAGAGGTGTCTAGGAAAGATAAGGAGGCAAAAAAACAGAAAGAGAAGCAACTCGAAGAAGAGGCTGTACTGAAGCAATTGAAAAAGATACAGGCTGACATCTCCATCTGGGGACTGTTTATGGCATCGCGAATGCATCGACAAGCTGTCTTATCGGCTATGGACAAGGCTAAGCTCTCAATAGACACTACGCCCGAACAACTGGTGGGCTTAGTTTTTCCGGGAAGGACTACCCCGATGTTGACTTTCTCCGACAAAGAATTGCCATATGAGGGTGCGAACCATAACAAGCCACTCTACATCTCTGTGGAGTGTAGAAACAAATGGATACCCGTGGTGCTTGTCGACACAGGGTCCGCCATCAATGTGTACCCGGCAAGGACTGCATATGCAATCGGTTTAAAGACCGCGGACTTTGTGCCGACAGCCCAGGTGATTCGGGCATATGATAACACAAGCAGAGAAGTAATGGGGACAGTGAAAATTCAGACCAAGGTTGGACCGGGACAGCATGAGGTAGACTTTCACGTCTTAGAGGTTCCTGCGACCTTCAATCTACTTTTGGGGCAACCATGGTTGCACCAAGTAAAGGAAGTTTCGTCCACTTTGCATCAGATGGTGAAATACCCCCATGGGAAGGGAGTAGCCATCGTTTTTGGAAATTCGTCGATCTATCCACCGCCAGAAGTATCTACGCCAGTTTTGGAAATTGAGCACGGTATGGAGGATGTGTTCATGTCGGGTTTTACCCTGGCTGAGGCCCGGGTCGTGCAGAACATCTTAGCTGTTAATGAGGGGTGTATGTTAGCGCACAATCAGTATACCTCATGAACAAGCTTCAACACATCCCCGGGATGGGATTGGGAAAGAGCGGCCGGAAGGGCGTTGCAGCGTTGGCCGAAGTGCCACACAACCCACATACCTTTGGCTTGGGTTATCTGCCCACCAAAGAGGATTGGATAAGGAAAGGTAAGGAGATGGCTGGGAGAGCCAGAGCGAAGCAGGCGGGGAAGCCTTTTGAGCTAATGCACCGACCCATCCAGGGTACCCTAAACGGACGCTTTGTCCGGGAGGGGGAGGACTTTCCATTTTGTGGCTTCCCAGAGCCATGGCTGAATGCGGAGAGGAAGCGTGTGCCAGGGTTTGAGATTTTCTTTGACCTACAGTTATCCGGGGATGACGTTGCCGAAGAGCAGACGGACCCATTAGCTGAGGCTGAGCAGAGCAAGAAAGTGGAGTCTGAGGACGCCGAAAGTGAAATGGGGGTAGCGCTGGCGTGTCTACTTTCAGATCCTCCGATCGAACAGAAGTGCTTGGGGGATAACTTCTCGGTATGCGTGATCGGGAATGAAACGGCTGCGGGCCTACCAGCAAACATTTTGGATGCATCTATCGCACCCTCTCTCATTTGGCAGTATGAAGAGGGATTTTTGTCAAGCAGCACCGGGTCAGGTAGTGAGCCGGAATCTGATTCCACCGAGTCTGTTGAGTCGGAATCAGGTTCCAGCTCGACTGAGTCTGAGTCCGGTATTCCAGGGGGTGATAACCCGGATACCACAGTCCTGTCCAGGTCGTCTTTTTCTTTCTCTTTTGAGTCTGTTGTAACCGAAGAATCGGACGATTTGGATGTGCTTAATGAGAATGATGTGGCTGTGGTTTCTGAGTACTTTTCTGTGCCCTTGATTTATTGCATTAACTCAGACTTTCAAAATTTTGATGAAAACGACGAGGAAGAAATTCCTCCGTTTTGCAACGCTTAATTGAACAAGAGCAGGAAAGATTTGTTAAACCCTTAATGGATGAAATCACTACTGTGAATATTGGTACTGAGGAGGACCCGCGGCTGGTCCAGATCGGGTCCACGTTGTCTTCGGAGGAACGCGAGCGCTTAGTCGCTTTATTAAAAGATTTCAAAGATGTTTTTGCGTGGTCCTACGAAGACATGCCTGGAATCGATCCTGAGATTGTACAGCACCGGATCCCTCTTGACCCCGAGGCCCGACCCGTTAAACAAAAACTCAGAAGGATCCACCCGGACTGGGCTCTCAAGATTAAGGAAGAGGTCACCAAGCAAATTGACGCAGGTTTCCTGCTGGTATCCGAATACCCAACTTGGTTGGCCAACATTGTTCCGGTGCTGAAGAAGGATGGCAGGATCCAGGTATGCGTGGATTTCAGGGATTTGAACAGGGCCAGTCTGCATATCGATGAGTTAGTGGACTTCACAGCGGGGCATGCTTTGCTTTCGTTCATGGATGGCTTTTCGGGCTACAATCAGATAGTGATGGCACCTGAAGACCGGGAAAAGACTGCTTTCACCACCCCGTGGGGGACATACTGCTACAGAGTGATGCCATTTGGGTTGAAGAATGCTGGAGCTACATATCAACGGGCCGCGACCATGATATTACATGACATGATCCACAAAGAGGTTGAGGTGTACGTGGACGACATGATTGTCAAGTCCAAAGAAAGAGAGGGCCACTACACCGCCTTGCAAAAGTTCTTCCAAAGGATCAGAGAATTTCGGTTGCGGCTGAATCCTCAGAAGTGTACGTTCGGTGTTACAGGGAAAATGCTGGGGTTTCTGATTACACAGAGAGGTATCGAAGTCGACCCTTCCAAAATCAAGGCCATCTTAGAAATGCCACCACCAAGGACTGAAAAGGAGGTGCGAGGCTTTCTGGGTAAAGTGCAATTCATAAGACGGTTTATCTCAAAATTAACCTTGACTTGTGAACCACTTTTTGGTCTCCTGAAGAAAGGAAAGAAATTCCAATGGGACGGCCGATGCCAAGCTGCTTTTGAACAGATCAAGGAATACTTACAGAACCCGCCCGTGTTGTCACCGCCAGCGCCGGGAAGACCGTTGATTTTGTATCTTTCAGTAACTGAGACTACAATGGGCTGCATGCTCGCGCAAGAATCAGAGGACAAAGTGGAGAGAGCCATCTACTACCTGAGCAAGAAGATGCTGGAGTATGAGACTCGCTACACACCGTTGGAAAAGGCTTGCTTAGCCTTGGTATGGGCTACCAGGAAGCTGCGGCACTACCTGTTAGCTCACTCTGTAATGTTGGTTTCAAGATTAGATCCCATCAAATATCTCTTCGAGAAACCGGCACTTACGGGTAGGCTAGCTCGTTGGTTGCTGTTGCTTTCGAATTCGATCTGAAATATGTGACGCGCAAGTCAGTCAAGGGAAGAGCAGTAGCAGAATTCTTAGCCGATCATCCAGTGGAAGGGGTGAAGCAGTTGAGTACTTATTCCCAGATGAGGCCATTTTGCATATCGACGACGAGTTTTGGACGATGTACTTTGACGGAGCGTCAAACCAGTACGGGTATGGGATAGGAGTGTTGCTGATAGCACCCGACAATTCCCGTATCCCTCTAGCATTCAAACTCCGGTTCAAAGTCTCGAACAACGAAGCAGAATATGAGGCATGCATTGCTGGTTAGAAGCAGCCCTGGAATTAGGGGCAAAACGGTTGGACGTCATCGGGGACTCGAACCTTGTTGTATCTCAAGCGAAAGGAGATTGGAAAGTCAAAGAAGAAAAGATGATAATGTATCACCAGACCTTGGACTTGTTAATTCCTCGGTTTGAGAAGCTAAACTTTGCTCATCTATTAAGAGAGAACAACAGGTTCGCAGATTCACTAGCAACTCTATCTTCCATGATAGACATCCCGTTTGGAGTCCGGATGCGTCCATCATCATCGACCAGAAATTTGTGCCGGCTTACGAGTCGATTGCTGCTATAGATGAGGTTCAAGATGAGAACCCCTGGTATTACGATTTGGAATTTCTTGGAGAAGGAAGCATATCCACCAGGGGTAAATGCCAAGGATAAAAGGGCAATCAGAAGAATGGCCGTTCAGTTCATCATCTGCGGGGTAAATTGTATAAGAGAGGTCATCTGGGAATGCATAAGCTGTGTGTTGAAGCTGAAGAATCAAAAGCGCCTGATGGAGGCCATCCATGGAGGAGAATGCGGTGCGCATATGAACGGGGTAATGTTAGCTCGGAAGATCCTCAGACAAGGTTACTATTGGTCCACCATGGAGGAGGATTGTATCGGCTTTGTTCGGCGATGCCACAAATGTCAGATCCATGCAAACCGCATGAACATCCCGCCGTCGAAGCTGTACAATATGACTTCGCCATGGCCATTTTCAGTTTGGGGAATCGATGTGATCGGGGCTGTCACTCCGAAGGGGTCAATGGGCATGAGTTCATCCTGGTCGCGATAGATTATTTCACAAAGTGGGTTGAGGCCCAATCCTATGCGGTGTTGAAGGCTTCACATGTTGCAAAGTTCATCAGAAACAACATCATCTGTCGCTACGGGGTCCCGAACGAGATCATTTCAGATAACGGTTCCCATTTCAAGAAGGAAGTGATTGACTTGTTGGAAAAATACAACGTGGCTTTTCATAAGTCATCCACCTATCGGCCGCAGACCAATGGAGCGGTTGAGGCCGCCAACAAGAATATCAAACACATATTGCAGAAGATGGTGGAAACCTACCGGGATTGGCCAGATAAGTTGCCATTTGCTCTGTGGGGCTACCGGACTTCAATTAGAACTTCTACTGGGGCGACTCCGTATTCATTAGTTTATGGGATGGAGGCCGTTCTACCTATCGAGATTGAAGTTCCGTCTTTGAGAGTACTGGCTGAGTGTCAGATAGTTGAAGCAGATTGGCAGCAGAGCAGATTTAAGGAACTCATGCTCTTTGATGAGCGCAGACTGAAAGCACTGTACCATGTTCAGGATTATCAGCGCAGAATTGCTAGGGCTTTCAACAAGAAAGTTAAGTCCAGGAATCTAAAAGAAGGAGATTTGGTGCTCAAAGACAACCAAGCTCCCATCCACGACCCTAGGGGCAAGTTCAGACCCAATTGGACTGATCCCTACATCATTAAGTCTATCTGGTCAGGGGGAGCTGTGGTCCTGATGGACCCAGATGGCCTAGAGTTCTCCCAACCGATCAATATGGACAAGTTGAAAAAATATTACCCCTGAGAGGCTCGCTAGGCCGAAAACTCGAAAGGGCGACCTAGGCAAAAGTTAGAGCACAAAAAATTTGAAATGATAAAAACTGAGCTCGCAAGGTCGAAAACCCGCAAAGGGCGGCCTTGGCAAAAGTTAGAGCGCAAAAGGAGAGAGAAAATACTCGAGTGAACCCGAGCCTGAACTGCGTAAGGCTTGATTCCCATCTTTGGGATACGTAGGCAACTTCATCCTGAAGTTCAGCCATAAACTTTTCCTCGATCAACTTTGTCCATTTGATCATCTCGGTCATCTTTGTCTATTCAGCATTCAAGAGTTCGGTTATGATCTCCGGTGCAGTGCTTTTCAGACTAGGGGCAACTTTCCGTTGCTGTGCAGTGCCGCGGTACTATTCAGACTAGGGGCAACTTTCCAGTTGCTAGGATCCGAGGTTGTGCATCTCAGTGACAGATTTCAGGCGTGTCCAGTTCTGATCCATATCGAAAATGGTTTTGAAAAGTTTTAATAAAAGTTGACTTTGTTCAAATTAATCTTTTTACAACTTAGACCATTTTTGGACCAAAGCGGAAAATTTTCAGTACCCACAACCTTCAATTTCATTGATTTCAATACAGAGTTCTCCTGCTCTTGCATACAAATTGAAGTTGCTTTTGGTTACATTCATAAAGAAAACTTGAAAGTACTAATAAAGCAATAAATCCGGGGCATAGATAAGTCAGGTGTTCCTGCGCCCCCTCCCAGAGCTGGTCGAAGCCTCTGATGCCAAAGTGGGCCCTTCCTGTGCCTCTTCATTGAGCCAATCCAAGCACTCATCAGACAAAGTGCAACTGAAAGTGGGAGCGGGGGCCAGGAGCTCTCTAGTCCTCCATGCTGTGGCATACCGGGCAAGCTGTGCGCCTCGGGCTGGGAATGCAGCAGGGTACTCTATCCCCTCTGGCGGGCAAGTCTGATCATGTCCGAACTGGCGCCGGAACCGGAACGGAAAATAGAAGACACAGTGTGTCATGCCAATCAATTGAATCCCAGGTTGACGGGTCATGTTGTAACTCATTGCCGGCAGATTGAGCCAAGGGCAACGCCAAGCGATGCGGTTTGCGGACAAACTGCACATCCAGTTGTACCACCACCCCTCATCCAGGGCATCGACAGGCGTTGTCGGAAAAAGTAGCCGCGAGCTGAGTATGCTGGGCAAGACTCCACAATCTGTAACTTGTCCATCAACCACACCTGGGGAGGGATGAAAAATGAGAGAATAAAGAATAGAGAGATGTACGATGAGAGAAAAGTAAGAAAAGGGTTTTGTGAGAAAAACCGAGCCTGAGGCCGAGTGATGTGAGCAATACATATGTGAGATTGGGTGGGAAACATTACCTGCAATAGTAGTGGGCTCCCCGCAAGCCTAGCCGTCTCCCGGCGATGAAAACGTCTAAGCCCATCAATGTCTCAGCCAATGTCATGGCAATGCAGCTCTTGCCCTCCTTCAAACCTTGGGCAACCTCGATCAACCGGACACTGAATCCATCGGAGCCCGGGCAAGCAAGAAATGAGATAGCAAGCATAGGCAAAGCGCGTGTCGCCGATAGCCCTGCCAATGATGGTCGCCGCGGTCACCAGCATCAGAAAACCAGCAAACCAAGCTTGGATGTCCAGCTCCCCGTCGTGAATCAATGATCGAGCGTCATGCAAAGTGAGGCCGCACATTCGTCCTAAGGCTTGGACGTGGCCAAATCGGAGTTGAGGCAAGATTTCTTCATTGCGCTCGGACTCCATCAAAGCTTGGAAATCCTCGAAAGTAGGACACATCTCTTGCCCGCTAAAGCTAAAGACGTGTGTTACCGGACTCCAAAACCTTGCCGCGGCATGGAGGAAAGGAAGATGCAGCGGAGTACGGCCTAGCGTGAATAGTGCATTCAAGCCGAAGCCCCGAAAGTTCAACTTTTCCGAGCCATCTAGAGAAGCAATCCAAGCTATGAGATTTTGGATGAGGAACGCCTCCATTTTGATGCAAAACTGAGATGAAATGAATGAACCACGAGGTTGGAACTTTTAAAGAGGATAAGGCACTGTTCGGGGGACACGTGTCGAAAAACTGGTGGTTGCCAAACCAGGTGGTCGGCCGACCACCTTTTCTGGTAGGCCGACCACCCCTTGGTCTCCAATGGAAAAAGCTGGTCGGCCAGCTTCCTTAGGTGGTCGGCCATGGAGAGAAGTGTGGCTTTGGTCTTATCCTAGTCTCTAGAAGAAAGTTCCTAGCATTTCCATGCATTGGGAGTGTTGAAGGTGCGAGTTTTCCTCTGTTTCGGATGCGTTCCGTCACTCCGATCGTCCGAGATACGTCTGTTTATCGAGTTGTTGTTGAGTTTTGTTTATTGAGTTGTTGTTGAGTTTTGATTATCGAGTTGTTAGTTTTGTTTATTGAGTTGTTGTTGAGTTTTTTATCGAGTTGTTGTTGAGTTTGTTATCGAGTTGTTGGTTTTGCTAGTCGAGTTGTTAAGTTTATCGAGTTGTTAAGTTTTATCGAGTTGTCGAGTTTTGTCCGTTGAAATTGTTGTTCTTTGTTTATCAACATTTCCGGGATTTTCTTATCGAGTTGTAAGCTTGCTAAGGTCTCGTTGTTTCTTAGTAAGATAAGTTGTTTAGTTTGTTGCGTCGGTTCACTACCTGACTTGGCAATTTTCAATGCTCATTTTCATTCAATCTCATTTTTGTGCAAAATGATGTGATGCGATGCTAAGAAATACAACACTTTTTGAACAAAAGCTGTTTCATTCCATCATGTTTCCCTTTGTTACAACATTTTACAACAAGGGTACAAGTTTTACAGAAAATAAAACTGCCTAATAATGTACAATGTGCTACAACTACTAGTAAAAAAGGCAAATAAAGCAGGAACATCTGCATCAGTGCTCTCAAGTGCAAGAATAAGAGGCCCTCTTCGTCCTCTTCGGCTGAGAAGTCCCTGCACCATCTCTACCAGCACCACCATCTGAATCGGAGCTGCTGTCCTCAGAACCCTCCTCGGCATCACCTCCGCCCTCAGAACCGGACTCAGAGTCATCCTCTCTGCCTGCAGATGTCTTTGACTGAGGATGTGCAGACTCCTCCTTCTCGCTAGACTCCTCATCTATGACAGGTGCTCTGTGCCTACCTCATCTGCGAGACGAGTCCCCTCTTCCAACTCCCCGAGAAGGCCTAGATGGCTCGGCCTGTGGCCCAGTATGTAGCGGAGGCATCTGAAAAGGAAGAGGACAATTTGAGTACATTAGCCAGTATGTATATCAGAAACAAACGCAAGAAAACTACATAGAGAGGGTGTATGCAGATACAGATACATGAATGTGGTGTGTGTCAGATGTGCTCTACACATACAGTCAATCAATGCAGTGAAATGTTCAAGTTCAGCATGTCATCAGAAGTATGATAAATGCAAGAAAACTAAAGAGTACCGGGACACCGACGATGGACAACTGCGTCTCTCTCCGCAGGACCAT
Organism: Camellia japonica; assembly: GCA_030407325.1. Taxonomy (NCBI): domain Eukaryota; kingdom Viridiplantae; phylum Streptophyta; class Magnoliopsida; order Ericales; family Theaceae; genus Camellia; species Camellia japonica. The sequence continues at coordinate 30,881,658 of JAPPVO010000029.1, read as the reverse complement.
GCCCTCGAGTGAGGCCACCAACCCGAGCAACCCCTCAGTATACTCGATGGGAGGCTGCAGATGCAAGTGCAAGTTATCAGTGAATGAATAAATGTCCAAATATCTGAGTGATAAATCAAAACTGTAAAGCATACCGGTGGCGAGTCAGGGTCTCTGACGTATGGGTGACCAGGCATAGGAGGCTCTATCGAAATCGGGTAGGAAGTCCCGTATTGCCATCCTGTCAACTCAGTCGGAATATCTGGCCAATCAGCGTGATGATAAGTCGGGGGAATCGGGGGACCAGTCCAGCCCCACCTCTCGATGTGCCGGCCTGCTGGTAGAAGGAACACCTGCAGCCCGAGCTCGACTCGATGATGGCATGCCAGCAGACCTCCTCCTGGGAGTACGGATACACTGTCAATGGAGGCATCAAGTATGTATGACGGTAAGTCGCGTACTCCCCCCTCCTCCAAATGTAGAAATACGTCGGACCCCCCAACTGGCGCTGCTCGACCTCCTGGGGAGTGAGCCCCTCAGTGGATCGCATATCGTCCGGAGGTGCTCTGCGGGACACTCTGCTCGGGAAAGCCCATAGTCTGGCGCATGAAGCGGTCCCCCAGAAACCAGGCCCTACCAGCTGGCCCCTCAAACAGGATCCTGTACCGAGAAGCGGCCCATCCTCCAGCAAACTGAAATCGGGTATCTCCACCCAAGGGCCCAGGGCTGCCATGTGATCTGCGGATAACCAATGCATAAAGCCATTAGAAATCATAAATGTGCAAGATGAATCAAAGATGAAAACATGAAGAACTGAGAGTTCTGAATTACCTCGGTCGGCACACTGTATCAAAAAACTACCGTAGGTAGGGCAGAGTCTCCCGAGCTCTCGGCCGTACTGGCCCTCAAATACGAGCGAGTAAGGAATCATGAGAGGCACCTCCACCTCAAGCTCCGGGGCTAGCGTCGGAAAGTACGAAAACCCATAGCTTGTGGAAAACAGGGCAATAGCCATCAGAATACAGAATGCTGAGTGCAGAATGTGAATACAGAATGTACAGAGAATCCAGAATGCTGAGAGCGGAATGCAAAGTACAGAATGTAAAGTGTGCCGTGTGTGCAATGTACAGATAATGAAAAGCAGAAATGTAAATCAAGAGGGCAGAGAGTACCTCCCAGGCTCTCCAATAGCCGCCAACTATGTTCCCCGTCCGCGGAGGTCGCACTCATGTAGCAGTAGAGGGTAGCTAAGCCGGCGCCACCCAGTCATACTGGCTGACCTGTGATGGTCTACCAGAGCACTCAGCAGATAAAGTCCAACGGTGTTCCCCCTATCGGAGAACAGAGTGGTCCCAAGGAGGAACATCAAAAACCCTCGGTGTTACTGCGTATCTCCTCGGGAGTCTCGGGCACCCTCTCTCTGAAATGTGTGGAAAACAAGTGTACCGGACTCTGCCCGAAGATCTGTCAACCGGTGGGCAAGCTCCCAACAGATAAATCCAGGTAGCCTCCCACTCACCCATATCCTCGTCATAGGGGATCAGCCAGCCTCCCATGTCAAGGCCTTTCAGCACGGCAAAATCGAACGGGGTCATAGTCATGTCCCCAGTAGCTGAGAAATGGAAGGAGTTGGTGGTGTCCCACCATCTCTCTACAAGGGCGCCTATCAGGGTCCTGCTCACTGGATAACGTGATATCCTGTGCAAAAGAGTCCGAACCCCGCCTGGTCAACCAGACTGCGAATGGCCTCTGGGACTCCGCGTACCACTCCCTGGCAATGATCAATCCATATCCTCGTGTAGTACGGGAAGATACCTGCATTCAGAATGAACACATGTATTCAATTTTAAAATTTGAGCTGTGTGCAAATCAAATCAGATACAATGCTGTGGACTGCGTGTTTCAGTATGAGCTGCGTGCAAATAAGATGTGTGAGCTGCGT